>CAUYQU010086462.1:0-106533 GCA_963574635.1 Cheracebus regulus
CAGCCCTAGGCTGAGTCTAGCCTTGAGTTCGGGGTCTTCTCTCTCCACTCCCTCAGCCACCCCCGCACCAGCCCCCGCACCCCCCCCCCCCCCCCCCCCCCGCCCCCCCCCCCCACAGCCCCCCCCCCCCCCGCCGCCCCCCGCCCCGCCCCCCCCCGGCGCCCCCCCCCCCGCGCCCCGGCCCGGCCGCCCCCGCGCGGGGCCGCCCCCGCACGCGCCGGGACGGGAAGGGAAGGGAAGGGAAGGGAAGGGAAGGAAGTGGGGGTACGGGTGCGCCCTGGGCTCATGGCTGGTGCACCTGTTGAGAAAGGTGTTTCCGAAGGGGTTGAGTTTGCGGAAGGGCTTGTCTGGGTCCACGACGAGAGCGTTGCCAGGCACAGTGCCCTCGGTGTCCCCGTGCATGACAGCCACGAAGCAGTCGGTGGTGGGCTCAGGCCCCACGCGGGAGCCGGGCACCTCCTGCTCCAGCAGGTACTGGATGAAGCTGGTCTTGCCCGTGCTGTACTGGCCGGCCACCAGCACCATGGGCTTGCCATCGAAGTCTGCGTCCTCCAGGGCGGGCGAGTGGAAGGCCCCGAAGCGGTAGTGCTCCTCCAGTGGCAGCAACTTGGAGCGGTACAGCTCCTTGAGGGCCGAGGTCACCGTGCGGATGGCCTCGGGCTGCTGGCCCCGGGCCCCGCCCCGCTTCAGCCAGCTGAACATGGTGCCTGCGTCCGCCCACGGGGTTCACGGAGAGGCGAGCAGGGGAAGAGCTGCCTGCGGGAGGAGGCGAGGCGTGAGCCCGGGCTGCCCGGCCAAGGAGGAGGAAAGGGGACTCAATGTAGAATGTCTGCGTGGCAGGACGGGTGGAGGAGGAGGAGCACAGATATTCATGGTCACAAGTGGCTGGTCACGGAGCAGGAGGAAGACGGGAACTGGGCTGGGTGCGGTGGCTCATGCCTGCAATCCCAGTAGCTTGGGAGGCTGAGGCACGAGGATTGCTTGAGGTCAGTAGTTCGAGACTAGCCTGAGTAAAATAGTGAGACGCTCCCTCCCCTGCCCACCATCTCTACAGAAAAAAATAATAATTAGCAGGGCATGGTAGTACATGCCTGTAGTCCCAGCACTTTGGGAGACTGAGGCAGGAGGAGTGCTTGAGCTCAGGAGTTCAGGGCTTCAGTGAGCTATGATCATACTACTGCACTCCAGCCTGGGCTACAGAGCAAGACATCATCTCAAAAAAAAAAAAAAAAAAAAAAAAACGGCCGAGCACGGTGGCTCACACCTGTAATCCCAGCACTTTGGGAGGCCGAGGCGGGTGGACCACCTGAGGTCAGGAGTTTGAGACCAGCCTGACCAGTGAAACGCCGTCTCTACTGAAAATACAAAAAATTAGCCAGGTGTGGTGGCGCACAACTGTAGTCCCAGCTACTGGGGAGGCTGAGGCAGAAGGATTGTTTGAACCCGGGAGGCAGAGGTTGCGGTGAGCCGATATCTCACCACTGCACGCCAGCCTGGCAACAGAAAAAAAAAATAGAAAAGAAAAAAAAGCAGATGCTGAAGCCAGGCCTCAAACCCAGGCAGCCTGAACTCAGAGCCTGCAGTCCCATCACAGGTCTATGAGCTGAGCTATGGAGGGGAACGACGACCCACGCAGGAGCAGTGAGCACCCCAGCCCCCAAGGCCGCGTCCTCCATCTTCCCGCCCGTACTATCCTTTTATTCACCACAGGGTCTGTAGTGATGTCCCCTCTTTCATTCCTGGTGTCAGTCATATGTGTGTGCCTTGGCTTTTCTTTCTTTCTTTTTTTTTTCAAACACGATTGGACTCTGTTATGCTTATGATTTTACTGATCTTTTCAAAGAACCAACTTCTGGTCAGATTGGAGTCTCTAAATACCATTCCCCACTAAAAGAACCCGGGACTCCTTAGAGAAATGGTGGGTTCCAGGGCTGGAGCGGGGAAGAACAAGTGAGCCTGGGTAAGACTTGAGGAAGTGCTCAGAAGCAGATAGGGGATGTTTCAGGGACAGAGGACCTAGCTTGCAGGGGCTTCCACTGGCCCAAGATGGGGCAATTTGAGCATGAAAATAACTGAATCAAATATGCTAAAATCCATAAAATCATGGGACTTTTACAAGGGGTGGTGACGGGGTAGGGGACATAGAAGGAGAAGGAGTCCATGAAGGAGTCGCAGGAATGGAAAAGAAAGGCAGGATCTGGGATGTGGGCAGAGGGAGAGGGCTCTGGGCGGTGCCGCAGGCAGGATGGGCCCTGGGAGAGAGCTGGGGACAATGCCCGGCGGTGGCTGAAGGCAGTGGCTGATGGAGTCGGAGGCAGGAGAGGGCTCTTGAGTGGCTGCAGGGACCAAGTTAACCGATAGGGATGAGGGCGTGGAGGGAGACCCCCAGAGAGGCTCTCTTCTAGCCAGGAGACAGGGAGGGGTGTTGAGGGGGTGGGGCGGGGCGTTGGGGGAAATGGAGGAGACTGGGGCAGTGGGAGAGGCTGCGAAAGACTGTAGGAAGAGTGGGGGGACTGGGGGAGTGGGGTACATGGTTACAGACTGGGGGGACTGGTGCAGACTGGAAGGGACAGGGGGACACCTGGGGAGACCGTTAGAGACTCGGGACAGGGTGGCGGGGAGCAGGGATCATGCAGGCTCGGGCGGGGGGCAGGAGGCCACAGCTGCGGTGGGGGAGCACTCACCGACAGGGCGCGCTGGCGGCTGCAGGCGGGCTGGGCGCGGGTGTCCCGCGGGGATCCGAGGCGCCCTTGGAGCGGCCTGTGCTCGCGGTCCGGTCCGGAGCCGTCTGAGCGGGGTGGGGCCCGGAGCGGAGAGAACGGGAGGGAGGACGAGAGGGAGGGGCGGGATGAAGAGCCCCCCCCTCTCGTCCCGGTCCCCAAACTGGGCGCCCGGCCTCTGGCGCCCCCTGGTGGAGAGTGAGGAGGACGCCTTAGCGCGGCGGGCGAGACCTCCAGCGTCCAGCCTGTAGTTCGAATTCCACCTCCACCTCTGGCGCTGGGCCGCCCCCCAATCTGTCTCTCTTCTTAACAGGGGAATCACAACAGCAGCAGCAATAATAGTAACAATAATTTAGGTCGGGTGCCTTGGCTCACACCTGTAACCCCAACACTTTGGAAGGCCAAGATGGGAAGATTGCTTGAGGCCAGGAGTCTGGGCAACATAGCGAGACCCCATGCCTGTTAAAAATAAAAATAAAAAATAATAACATAATTTAGCCCGGCGCAAAAGAGCACACCTGTAATCCCAGCAACTCAGAAGGGTGAGGTGGGAGGATCGTTTGAACCCAGGAGGTCAAGGCTGCAGTGAGCTATGATTGTGCCACTGCACTCCGGCATGGGTGACAGAGCTGGAACTCACCTCTAAAAATATAATAGGGCCGGGCACAGTGGCTCACACCTGTAATCCCAGCACTTTGGGAGGCCAAGGCTAGCGGATCACTTGAGGTCAGGAGTTTGAGACCAGCCTTGCCAACACAGTGAAACTCCATCTCTACTAAAACAAGCAAAAATTAGGTGGCTGCAGTGGCACGTCCCTGTAATCCCAGCTACTAGGGAGGCTGAGGCAGGAGAAGCACTTGAACCAGAGAGGCAGAAGTTGCAGTGAGCTGAGGTCACACCACTGCACTCCAGCCTGGGTGACAGAGTGAGACTCTGTCTTAAATAAATAAATATATGGCCGGGCATGGTGGCTCACACCTGTAATCCCAGCACTTTAGGAGGCAGAGGCAGATGGATCACTTGAGGTCAGGAGTTCGATCTCTTTTTTTTTTTTTTTTTTTTTTTTTTAAAGACGGGGTTTCACCATATTGGTCAGGCTGGTCTCAAACCTCTGACCTCAGGTGATCCGCCCACCTCAGCCTCCCAAAGTGCTGGGATTACAGGCGTGAGCCACCACGCCCAGCTAGGAGTTCGATCTCTATTAAAAATACAAAAATCAGCCAGGCGTGGTGGTGGCGCCTGTAATCCCAGCTACTCAGGAGGCTGAGGCCGGAGAATTGCGTGAACCCGGGATGCAGTGAGCTGAGATCATGCCACTGGACTCCAGCCTGAGTGACAGAGCGAGACTCCATCTAAAAAAACAAACAAGAAAACCAACTCCATCCTAGACAACCCCCAGCAAGCCTTTCTTTCTTGCAGTCAGCTTCTCACTGGCTGTGCTGCCTACTCCAACTTTGCAAGGTATTTTCCTACTTTATTTCAGAAATCTGCCTTTCCTTCTTTTCTCACTCTGTTGCCCAGGCTGGAGTGCAGTGCTGCAATCTTGGCTCACTGCAACGTCTGCCTCCTGGGCTCAAGTGATTGTCCCAGCTCCCAAGTACCTGAGACCAGAGGTGTGCACCAGCTAATTTTTGTTTGTTTATTTATTGAGATGGAGTTTGATTTTTGTTGCCCAGGCCGCATTGCAATGGCGCCATCTCAGCTCACTGCAACCTCCCCTCCTGGGTTCAAGGAATTCTCCTGCCTTGGCCTCCCATGTAGCTGGGATTACAGGTGCCCACCACCATACCCGGCTAATTTTTATATTTTTTAGCAGAGTCAGGGTTTTGCCATGTTGGCCAGGCTGGTCTCAAACTTCTGACCTCAGGTGATCCGCCACTTCAGCCTCCCAAAGTGCTGGGATTACAGGTGTGAGCCCCTGCACCCAGCCAATTTTTGGATTTTTAGTAGAGACAGGGTTTCACCATGTTAGCCTGGTCTTGAACTTCTGACCTCAAGTGATCCACCCACCTCCCAAAGTGTTGGGATTACAGGCGTGAGCCCACAAATCTGCCTTTCTTTCCCTACAACTGTCTTGGTAAATTCTCTTACCCCCACACAACCAGCCCAGATAATTGTCACTCACTCGTGACACCCACCTCATTACCCTGCATTACGGAGTGAGCTGTTGTGTCCTCTCAAAATATATGCTGACATCCTAACGCCTGTGCCTGTGAATGTAATTTCATGTGGAATCAGGGTCTCTGGTGTGAAGAAAGCTAGAAGGGGGAAAAAAAAAAAGAAGGAATCAGGGTTTCTGGAGATAATTGAGTTATAAGGGCATACTGGTAGAATGGGCAAAAATCCAATCTGGCTGGTGCTCTTAGAAGAGAAGTGACACTGGGCTTGGTGGCTCCCGCCTGTAATCCCAGCACTTTGGGAGGCCAAGGCGGGCAAATCACGAGGTCGAGAGATAAAGTCCATCCTGGTCATCATGGTGAAATCCCGTCTCTACTAAAAATACAAAAATTAGCTGGGCGTGGTGGTGCACCTGTAATCCCAGCTACTTGGGGGGCTGTGGTGGGAGGATCACTTGAGCCTGGGAGGTCAAGGCTGCAGTGAGCCATGACCGTGCCACTGCACTCCAGCCTGGGTGACAGTCAGCCCGTCTCAAAAATACATAAATGTTTTTAAACAGCAACGCAAGTAAACCAACGTGATGTATTGACCAAAATGTGATCGGAGGCTCTCGGGAACCTTACCCTGTCTCCCTGTGGCTAATGGCTTGGTACTCACTAATCTTCAGTGTCTGCAGAGACCACAGAACCTCACCAGGGATAAGAATTGGCTGAATTCAGCTTAGCTGTTTACTGTCTGCCTTCCTCACTACCAAGTCAGCTGGTTAGCGGGACTCTCATCTGCCTTGTTCATGTTGAACCCCTGAGGCTAGAATGGAGCCTGGCACTCGGTAGGTGCCCCATCAGTACTTAGAGAAGGCGGCCTCACAACCCAGATCCCAACACTCCCCAACCCTCAAACACCTAAAGCAATTGGCCAAGGGGGCGTGAGTACAGTTTTAAAAAAAGGATTGGTTTTTAATTTACAAGAGTTCTAAATGTACAGAATTCTCCTTTAAAAAAATCGTTATACACAATAAATACAGTACAAAAAACTTTATCTTACAGTACTAGTTTTGTCTCCGAGATTTCAAAATCTGGCGCGGGTGGAAGGAGGCAGGAAGAACACAGGGAAGACTGGCTGGGGAGGGGGTCGGGGGAGCGGAAGACCCCAGTTTCTTGTTTTGCTCAGATTTCAAAGTCGAGGGAAGGGAGCGTTCGAAATCTCTCTCACTCACTTGCGCGCGCGCACACACACACACACACACACACACACACACAGGGACACAGGTCATGGCGCTGCGTGCGTATGTTACACGGGTGCCCGCGGGCACAGCGTGCAGGGAGGCTGGCTCCCCCACCCCCTCTCTGGTTTTGTTTAACGGCCTGTTGGGGGCGGTGGGGAGAAGCCGAGCCTGTCTGGAAGGACCCTGCCAGCTCCCAGCGCCCTTCATACGGACAAGACATGCGCCCGGAGCGTTGGCATCAACCCGGCGGCCCCATCCCTGGCAAACACACGCGCGTGTCCCCCGGACAGAGGGGCAGAGTGTGCCAGGAAGTGGGAAGACACAGGAACGGACACACCGATTTGCCCCTCCTTTGGCAGGGGGGGACGTTTGGCAGCACAGCCCCTCCCCGAAATCCACGCGGCCGTGCCCACCCCCAGCCACCCAGCCGAAGCAGGTGGCCGGGAAGGAGGCCTTTGTGACTCAAATAACTTAGGCAAGAAAAACCGTCAGGGGATCCCCGGCTGGAGTCCGCAGGAGGCTGGGGGCGGACGCGCGGCTGTCCTGGCGGCCTCTGCGGGAGTGGGGGAGGGGAAGGGAAGCCGGCCCGGTGTTATCTGGTCAACGTCCTGGCGCCGAGGCCACCGTTGTGACTGGAGGGCGGGTAGGCCTCGGGCCTGTGCAGGGGCGGCGGCGAAGCGGGCGTGCCGGCCGGGGCGGCGTGGGGGTAAGGGGGTGCGGGTGTCCGGCCGGGGGCCTGCTGCAGGTTCAGGATGCTGTCGATGGCGCTCTGCAGGTGCTCGGTGAGCGTGTCGTCCTGCGGGCTGTCGCTGGAGAAGCTGGCCTGGTCCACGTCGGGCGACTCGGACTTGCGCCGCTTGGCGGGGGGCAGCGCGGGAGCCTCCCAGCCGGGGTCCCCGGTGCCCTGGGCGGCGCTGGCTGCAGGCTCCGGCGCGGCGCCCTTGAGCATGCGCTGGTACAGCTCATCCTCCACGGCCGCCAGCTCGCGGATGAGCCCGCTGGTGGCCTCGTCCACTTTGGCCGGCAGCGGGGCCGGGCTACCTCCCCGCGCCCTGCCCGCGGGCGCCCCCTCCTGGGCGCCGGGGTCCCCCACGTTCTCGCGGTAGGTCTTGCGCAGCGGCAGGCGCGGGCAGTGCGGGGCGGCGCCCAGGGGCTTGCGCTCGGGGGCGGTGGGCGGCGGGTGGTCCACGGTGCCGTTCATCTGGCCCGTGGGAGGCGGGGGCGGCGGGGGCCGTGGCGGGGGCTCGGCTACCTTGAGGGCGGCCGGGGATGGCGGGGGCTGATGCACGGGGTCCAGGGCCGTGTTGTGCACGACCTTGCTGAGCCCGGCTTCCTGCTTGATCTTGAGCTTGAGCCCAATGCGGCTCCGGGCCTCGTAGGTCTTGATGGGTGGGCGGTTGCGGGAAGGCATGGGGCCGTCCTCGTCGGCATCCAGGGAGGAGGCGGCGGAGGAGGAGGAGGAGGACAGGGAGGAGGACGCCCTGGCCCAGGTGACCGAAGGGGGGCCGCCTGCCCCGCCGTGCCGGATCACGAGCTTGGTGGGCAGGTGTGGAGGGGGCTGGGCGCAGGCCCCGGGAGCCGAGGACGACGGGGGGCCGTGGCCGGGGAGCCGATGGCCCTCGGAAGAAGCTGTCACAGGGAGGCCGAGCGAGCGGGAAGAAGACACATACTCATCTGCAGAATCAGGGGCGAAGAAAGCACAGGGTGACGATGAGGCCCCAGACCCAGCTGGGAGGAGCTGTGTGCAGTGAGCACCGATGGCCACCCAGACGCCAGGCTGTGCCCTGGCCCCTCCAATCCTCAGGACAGGCCACCTGTGACCCTCTTCAGCGAGGCCCAGATCCCCCCAACTTTAAACCACTGTGTCTGGCACATCGGCCACGAGCCACGTGGGGCTCAGAGTTAAATTAATTAAGAGAATATAAGGCCGGCGCGGTGGCTCAGGACTGTCATCTCAGCACTTTGGGAGGCCAAGGCAGGAGGATCTCTTGAGCGCAGGAGTTTGAGACCTGCCCGGGCATGATAGTGAGACCCCTGTCTTAAAAATAAATTAATTAATTAAATTAAATAAAAATGTTCAACTGGACAGCACTGCTAGTATATACATGATTTTTTAAAAATGGGGGTGAGGAGGGATCCAATTTCAAAATCTGGTCTGAAATGACGACTTTTTTTTTTTTTTTTTTTTGAGACTCTCACTGTTGCCTAGGCTGGAGTGCAGGGCGCCATTGTGGCTCACTGCAACCTCCGCCTCCTAGGTTCAATCGATTCTCCTGCCTCAGCCTCCAGAGTAGCTGGGACTACAGCCACGCCCAGCTAACTTTTGTATTTTTAGTAGATAACAGGGTTTTGCCATGTTGGCCAGGCTGTTCCAAACTCCTGACCTGACGTGATCTGCCTGCCTCGGCCTCCCAAAGTTCCAGGAGTACAGGCGTGAGCCACCATGCCCTGCTACAGAAGGTTACTTATGGTCCTGATGTATCACAACTACTCTGGGTACTCATCGGTTCCACTGCAGAAATATGAGTGTGTTTGCTCACAGAGTGCTTCCCCAAACCCACTGGGGGTAAATGAGAAGACAGCATGTGGGCAGCTCATCGCTTTTCTAAAAGCAAGAAGATTCCAGAACATAACAGGCACACAGGGTGTCAGATAAAAGACTGTAAACTGATCATCACGACCCCCACTTTACAAAATGAGAACACAGAGACACAGAGAAGGTAAGTTAACTTGCCCAAGGTCACAGTCAGTAAGTGGCACAGCCAGGATTTGAACCAAGACTCCAGCATCGTGCCCCTAACCAAGAAACTATCCTTCCTCTCCCACCCTAGAGACTTCAAAATCACTCCTGCCTCCTTCACTATGGCCACCCCTTTGCGCCCATTTAAGTACCAATGACTACTTTTTCAAAATTAAGGTCCAGAGCTCAAGGTGAAAAGCCTGGGGCTGGAAGCAGAAAGTAGGGAAGCCGTGGAGCTGGAATTGAATGTGGGGGAGGGCTAAGGGGATATTTGGAAACTCTGGCAGCTGGGATCAGCCTGTGCCGTTTCCTGCAGACAGCAGACTAGAGACCAGCGAGCCGCCTAAGGCGCGACACTTAAGGAGGCACTCAGGACAGGCACCCAGGAGTAGGCGCCACCTTATATATTTTGCAACCTAGGCACCGGCTCTCCTGTTTTCTATCCTCGGGGTGGCAGAATATTCCCCCCATCCCAGAGTGGCGGGGGTGAAAGGGACACATAAGGATGGAGGAAGATGGATGTGGGCTCTGCGGTCTCGGATGCGGGAGGTCAGGGGAGGCCCAGCTGCAGCAGGAAGGTAGGGCTGGGGCGCCGCCTGGTGGTGGAGTGAGGTACGGCCACGCACCCACTCCTCACTCTGAATCTAAGACTTCTGCCCGGGGGTGGGGGGGCACCTCTCCCTCCCCTCCCCTCTCAACCCCCCTCTCACCTGGCTTCTCCTTAGCCAGCTGTTTATCCAAGGCAAGGGTGGTCTTCTCCTCCTGAATGAACATTCGGTCGATCATTACCATCTCCGCTGAGGGGCTCACCCTCTGGGGTCGGGGGAAGAGAATAATCAGCAAGAGTGAACCAGCAAGAAGTGGGAAGGGGCGTGAGCGATGCGGATGGTGCGCGCAGGGTCCAAACTGTCACCCTTGTGATCCGAGCTCCCGCCCGCCTTCCCAACCACCCTCCCGGGGCTAGGAGGGGAGGTGGCTCCACTTTGCATGCAGAGTGGGCGAGGAGAAGGGGCCATGTCCCAGTTGGGAGGAGCCCAGAGGCGAGGAAGGCGAATCTGACCCTACCCGGGACTCCTCCAGGAGCAGGAGCCGATATTTGTTGAGCATGGCCTGGGTGCGTTTCAGCAGCTGCGTGGAGACTGTCTCAAACTCCTCGTCCACTGCAAGGAAGGGAAGAGAGGCAGGGGCGGCGATGTTGGGGGCGCGCAGACCCGCGGATGGACACGCAGGAAAGAGGGCGGGGCACGGTGAGCAACGCGCACCGAGCACCCGCGACTCCACGCTGGTGGCGCCCCGCCCCTCCGGCTGCGGTCCCCCAGGACATATCGGGCCGTGTCCTGGGGAGGCCTTACCTTTGTGGTAGTCACTGGGGGAGGGGAGGGCGCCCTGGTAGACGTGGTAGGGGAGGAGGCGATGCAGGGCGTCCTCAAAGGAGGGGAAGGCGGTCTTGTAGTCGGGGTGCAGGACGGAGCCCTGGTGTTTGTGCAAATGCTCCAGGAAACTACGGGTGGAGAGGGGAGAGACCACACACGACGGGGTGGGGGAGAGCGGGTGAGGGCCAGGGGAAGCCCCTGAACCCTCAGCCCCAGGCCGCAGCTGAATACAACAGGCAAGGGGAGGACTTGGGAGCGGTGCTCGCATGTGCTGAGCCGGCTTGTTCGGTCTCACTGAGCCCCTGGAGCCGAACAAAGCTCCAGGGGCTCAGTGCTACTGCTATCCCCATTTTACAGAAGGGGAAGGTGAAGTCGAGAAAGGGAAGTGAAGTCACTCCTCCCCAGAGCACATTTGGGAGGAAGAGCACAGCGCGGGCCCGGCCAGAGCCTGGAAGCTGCTATTCTGCCTCCCGGCACCTGGGGGCAGTGTGGCTCCACCCTGTCTCCTGCCTCAGTGCAGCCTTCGGGAGGGAGGGTGGGAGGCTGGATCCTGTCTTCCCACGGGGAGGCGTGTGTAGCCTGTGTCACAGTGGGTTGTCTGTTGGCCGTGTGACTGTCTCCAACCAGGCAGGCCCAACTCCGTCCTCTGCTAAAGACCAGCAGCCGCTCTGCATGTCGGGACAGGGACTCTGCGGCACTCACTGCAGTGTTCCCAGGACGGAGCCCGGGCCTGGGCACTGAGTGGGGACTTCGCTCACACTCCTAGGCCAGGTGCAGGGGTTCACACCTACAGCCCCAGCGCTCTGCGAGGCTGAAGCAGAAGGATCATCTGAGCCCAGGAGTTCAAGACCAGCCTGGGCAACACAGGAAGACCCTGTCTCTACAAAAATTATAAAAAATTAGCCGGGTGTGGTGGCACATGCCTGAAGTCCCAGCTACTTGGGAGACTGAGGTGGGAGGATTGTTTGAGCCTAGGAGTTTCACACCAACCTAGGCCGGGCGTGGTGGCTCACGCCTGTATCCCAGCACTTTGGGAGGCCAAGGTGGGAAGATCACTCGAGGTCAGAAGTTCCAGACCAGCCTGGCCAACATGGTGAAACCCCGTCTCTACTAAAAATACAAAAATTAGCCGGGTGTGGTGGTGCACACCTGTAGTCCCAGCTACTAGGGAGCCTGAGGCAGGAAAATCACTTGAACCCTGGAGGCAGAGGTTGTAGTAGCAGAGATTGCACCACTACACTCCAGCCTGGGTGACAGGATGAGACTTCATCTTCAAAAATAAACCAAAACAAATAAAAACCAACCAGCCTGGGCAATATAGTAAGACCTGGTCTCCACAAAAAAAAATGTGCATTTTTTAAAAACACTCATGGTGGGCTGGGTGTCATGGCTCACGCCTGTAATCCCAGCACTTTGGGAGGCCGAGGTAGGTGGATCACTTTAGGCCAGGAGTTCGAGATCAGCCTGGCCAACATGGTGAAACCCCATCACTACTAAAAATAGGGTGAGTTGGAATGTGCTTGTGGTCACAGCTACTTGGGAGGCTGAGGCAGGAGAATCGCTTGAACCCAGGAGGCAGAGGTTGCAGTGAGCCAACATTGTGCTACTGCACTCCAGCCTGGGTGACAGAGTAAAACTCCGGCAAAAAACAAACAAACAAACAAAAAAACAAAACAAAAACCACTGGTGGTGGAAGGAGGCAGAAGAGAGGGCAGGCTGGCATCCAGCATGTACCCATCCACCCACAGACTCCCATCCCTCCATCCCAAACACCCACCCATCATCCTCCAGCAGCCGTGCCCGGCCAGTCCCTCCCTCCACCCAGCACTTCACCCACCCAGCAGGGCTTAGCACCAACCCTGCCCAGCCGTGTGGGAGATGAGGAGGGCACACCCACAACCAGGACGGACCAAGCTGCTGCCCATCTGAGCCCCGGCCTCTCGGAGCCACAGCCCACCTTCCCTCCACCACCTTCTGGTCACCCCGATTATCTACCACCCCATTTTCCAGAAGAGGAAACTGAGGGTCTATGAAGGAACCACATTGCTATCAAGAGGTGAAGCTGGGCTGGGCACTTGGGCCTGCCACCCCCACCCCCGCTTCTGGAGGGTGGCCCCATGCTCCCCCAGGTCTCAGGAAGGTACAGGGCAGGAGTGAGGGTGGGGTGTGGGCTCACCAGGCTTCCTTGCTGGGCTGAAGCGTGGGGGGCTTCTTCAGGCCACTCAGCTTGCTCTCGTACTGGGGGAAGAAGGGCGAGGGAGAGGCCTTTGCTTCAGAGAAGCCTTCCCTCTGTGCCCTGACCCGATTCCCCTCCAGCCTGGGATGAAGACCGGGCAGGGGGCCGGCGTCGCACCTGGGTGGGGACCTGAGGGCCGGTGTCGCACCTGGGTGGGGACCTGGCCCAGCGGTGGGATCCCCTGCCCATCACGGTGAACCCCAGGGGAGACCTGGACTGGGCTGGGAAGCTGACAAAGAGGGTGACAGGCAGGCGGGAGTCCTGGGCATCCTCGCCTGGGTCTCCTCCGTCCCCTTGCCCAGGGCTGCGTCTGTGTGACCTCCCTCCTCTGCCAGATGCCTGCTTCCAGGTCACCACCCAGCCCGGCGCCCCTGACTCACATGGTCTCTCTCCCCACATGGCTCCTGCCATTCTGCCCCATGTCCCTGTCTTCCCCTCTCGTCCTGGGTGTCTGCCCTCCATTCCGTGTCTCCGTCTCTGCGCCACCTGGCCTCTCGCACCCGGTCCTCCCACCTGCTCCTCTCCTTGTCTTCCGTCTCCCTCCGTCTTACATCTCACAGGTGGCCTTGGCCTCAGCTGTCCCCACCCTCTCACCCTTCCGTTCTGGGTCCCTGATCCAGTCCGTCTCCGGTTTGTCTCATCTCATCCCTGCCTCTCCTGTCCTGAGCTCACCATCTTGTCGTCTCAGCCCTGTCCTCCTCGTCCCGTGTCCATGTCACCTGCTCTTGCCCCAGAGACTGTCCCTCATGCCTTCACCAGCCATCTTGGCACCGTCCCTGTCCCACCATCTCCGTGTTTCTGCCTCATCTCTGGCCACCCGTCTGGGTGTCGTCTGCCCTTCCTGTCCCTGCACAGCTGTTGATGGTGTCCCAGCTGCCTGTCTGATGATCCCAGCTTCCCCCTGCCCCCATCTTCCTGGTCCCTCCTGCCCTTGCCGGCCCCAGTTCCCGGTTCCCCAAGACTCCTGGTCCTGTCCTGACTCCCGCTCCGAGGGCCCCTTACCTGCAGCCCGGGGGGCTTCCCTGGGCCGGATGAAGTGGCCTTGGCCACATTCAGGCTCGGGAGATTGCTGGCAAAAGCCTTGTTCTCGGCCGGAAGCAGAGGAGGGAGGCCTGGGGGTGGGCGGGGGGGAGACAGGGCCTGCAGTCACGGCATGAAAGTCCCCTCCTCGAATGGGAGCCCTACCCTGTACATTGCTTCCTCCTGGCCCTCTGGCCCCTCATATCTGGGGCCAGCCTGGTCACCGCCGCCCGCTCTGGGTCCTTGAGTTCTGATGCCCTGTGCTGAGTCCCACGGCCTTGCTCCATCCCATCCTCCTGCTCTCAGCCCCGCCCACCCATCTTCAGGCCCCATCTCTCTGGGCAGGGAGGCGACCTCTCCCCTACCTGCGGTGGCCATGGGCGCTGGGGCGGGGGCGTGGCTGGGGGCGGTGGGGGTCCCGGATGGGGCCTGCCCGCTGACCAGCACAGAAGCACTGGGGCTGGTGAGAGGCCCCAGGCTGGTGGAGGTCTGCAGGGTGGCAGGCGCCCCTGCAGCCTTGTTCTGGAGAATGATTCCGGACGGCACCTGAGGAGGGACAGGTGGATGAGGGGTGGGGGACACAGGCTAGGAGTGGGGTGTCCAGACGCAGCAGGGCTGGGGAGGAACACAGAGCAGTGAGGTGGGGGACCCCCATCAGATTGAGGGGGTGGGATGGGGGGGCTGGTTGGGTGGGCGGTCCCTGCCTCCCATTACCTGGTGAAATCTCTCGAGAAGAGCCTTCGGCTGGGGCAGCGCTGGGAAGGGGGTGGTCACCATCTGGAAAGTCCGAGGAGGCGGTGGGGGGGGCACTGCCGGCTCAGGGACCAGGTGGAGGGTTGGAGGGGGGGTGGGGGACTTGTGGGGCCCCTGGCTGGGTGCGAACTGGAGCTGGAAGTCGGATGGCGCAGGGGCTGGCAACCTGGTGGACGTCTCCGAGGAGGCGGCCACGGCGGAGGACGTGGAGGTTGGAGGGAGGTGGGGGGCTGGGGGCAGCGGCCCCTCGGGCGGCTGGGATTGGGGGCGGAGAGGTGGCGGGGGCGGGCCTGGGGCCGTAGGGGCGGGGTTGCTGGCAGGTGGGGGAACGCCCAGCTGGTTCTGGATGACGAAGATGCCAGGCAGAGCTGGGGGGGCCTGGGGCGGAGGGCAAGGGTGCAGGGCTGGCTCTGAGGGAGGGCGGGACACGCTCTGGGGCCGGGAGGGTGGACGGGAAGGGGGCCGGGCAGGGTGTGGGGAGGGCAGGTGGGGGCTGTCCCCCAGAGGGGCCTGGTGAGGTAGTGATGGGGACGAAGAGGGGCCTGGGCCCTTCAGCGGAGCCGCTGCCGGGATCTGGGCAGGGGAGGGAGGGAGAGGGAGGGGCGAGGGTCAGAACCAAGACACTGGGGACCCCAGCCATCCCCACCAGAAGCCCCCTTCCTAGCCCACCCCCGTCCTGAGAAGGGGGCCCACTACGGCTGCCCTTCCCTTTCTCACCCCATGGCGCCCCCCACCTGCCCCCATCTCTGTCCCGCACCTCAGCTCCTACACATTTCTCTGGCCTCCGATCTCACCCCCCTTTTCTGCCCCATTCCCTCCACCCCTCGCAGTTCCCCGGACGAAGGTGAGCCCTGCGGGGTTGGGGTGGCAGCAGCGGAGGAAGCAGAGGCAGCGTGGCGTCGGCAGCAGGGGCACCATACCTGCTGCCCAGCAGGAGGCGGGAGGACAGGCGGGCAGCGGCGAGCACAGCAGCGGGGAAGGAGGCCAGGCGGGGCAGCATGCCAGCTGCCAGCCCCCGCCCACCCCTCCAGCCAAGTCAAGGCAGAGAGACACCAGCGTGTTGCTGTGTACCGTGGCTCAGGACTGGTGGCCACAGAATGGGGCTGCCAAGGATACGGATGGCCACTGAGGGACAGGGCCAGGCCTAGGTTCACAGCCACGTGTGGACCTCTGGACGTGGCGTGGGAAGGCCTGGGCCCCCTTCTACATGTCCTGGGCACCTGCCTCTGTGTGCTGGTGTGGCCATGGCTGCAAGCCTACCTGGGCGCCACATGAGCTTGCAAGTACAGGCGTGCATGCCTGTGCGCGACGTGCCAGGCTCTGCTGAAGCCTGTGCCTGCAAGTGCACGTGATCTGGGGCTAGTTCTGCCACACACGCGCACCCACCTCACCTGAAGCTTGTCTGAGACAGAGCGCCTTGCTCCTCTGGACCCTCCTCCCAAAGAATCATAACCAGAGCAGCCACTGTGTACCCAGTGGGCACCAGCTGTGTACCCAACACTGGGCTGGCACTGTGATGCTTATTGTCACAGAATCTACACCCTAGTAACAGCTCATGCTGATCTAACACGGATGGCTGGTCTCCTACACCCATTTGTGTGATCTCTCCCAAGCCCTGAGAGCAGTGGCAACACTGGACCCATTTCACAGATGAGACACTGAGGCCAAGGAGCCAAAACTGATCCAGACCCTCCAGGTGGGGGAAGGCGGAACTGAAGCCTTTACACAGCTCAGTGACTTCTGAGTGGTTTCTCAAAGCTGACTGAGCCCAGGCTCAGAGGGCTCCGGGGACCTGGCCAGGACAGCCAGCGCCCCCACACTCCAAAGCTGGGGATCTCGGCATGACATCAGACTCACCACCAGCTTCAGCCTCTAAGTCCCAGGGCCCTTCCCGCATCCCTTCCAAGCAGGGCCCTGAGTAACTTCTGGCAATTAAAGAACCAAACCGACCCAATCAATCAATCAATCCAGACATCTGAAAGGTCTGCCACCTCTAGGAAGGGATCAGAGAGGCAGCCGCTGGTGCTGTGTGCAACTGGTTGGGATGCCCCCGGACAGCCCTGCTGGGAGGCAGCTTGGTCTGGGGACTCTGACAGGGTCACAACTTTGACCTGGAAATTCCCCCTCCAGGAATCTGTGATAAAGAGTATTAAACTACTCGCTCATGGAGATACCCACTGTGGGAGTATTTACAACAGAGGAAAAGGGGAAATGACTCAGATGACCAACACAGGTGTGTCGCTGAGTGAGCAGGGGAAGAGAGCTGGCCCACTCGAAAGTTTCCAAGGGCTCAGGGGGTGGCCCACACACAGTGGCACTCCGACGCTACAGGAAAACCGACAGGAATACAAAATTACAGGATCCCTGGGCAACTGGCTAAATCGGATTATGGACAGTGGATTTCACAACAGTCTCGTGTCAGTGCTATCTGCTTTATTTCTTCACTGTGTGATGGTTAAGAGAATGCCCTTGTTCTCAAGGGATGAAATATTACATTAAAACAGGGGTCGGCTGGCCGCGGTGGCTCACACCTGTAATCCCAGCACTTTGGGAGGTCAAAGTGGGTGGATCACTGGAGCCCAGGAGTTCAAGACCAACCTGGTCAACATGGTGAAACCCTGCCTCTACTAAAAACCCAAAAATTAGCTAGGCATGGTGGCGGGCACCTATAATCCCAGCTACTCTGGAGGCTGAGGCAGGGGAATTGCTTGAACCCAGGAGGCAGAGGTTGCAGTGAGCCAAGATTGCACTGCTGCACTCCAACCTGGGTAACAAAGCAAAACTCTGAATCAAAAATAAACAGATAAATAAAATATTAAGGGGCAAATGGGTATGATGACTGCAACCTACTCTCAACTGATTCAGACAAAAATGTACACAGATCAAGAGCACTAAGGTCAAGGCAAATGCAGCAAAAAGGTCACCATGGGTAAACGTGTGCAGCAGCCACTACCAATCTCAACCTCCTTGTATTCAGTCCCCTCCCACTGCTGGTCTTTGTGGCCAATAGAATTTGGCGGAAGTGATCACATGACACTTCCAAGATTAGTTATAAAGAGCCTGCAGCTCCCATCCTGAGCATTCTTATCTGTTTTTATTTGGTCACTCACTTTGCAGGAAGTCAACCTCTCCATGTCATGTGCTGCCCCTTGGAAAGCCCTCATAGGGAACAACTGAGGCCTCCTAACAACAGCCAAACAAGTGAGCATGGGAGCAGGTTCTCTGGATCAGTGGGACTTTCAGATGACCACAGCCCCAGCTGACATCATGACTATAACCTCATGAGAGATCCAGAGCTAGAACCTCCTAACTTCCCGCTTCCTGATGCTTAGAGACATGTGAGATATGTGAATGCTTGCTGTTTTAAGCTGCTGAGTTTTGGGGGTAATTTACTGCATAGCAACAGATAACTAATACATCTTGTTAAGGAGTAAAGAACTCCCGTGAGCTCTTTGTACTGGTCCTGAAACTTTTTATGTATTTGAAGTTATTTAAACATAAAAATCTTAAAGATACCAAAACATTAAAAGTTGTCATCGTTCCCATCAAAAGTGCACGCGCGCGCGCACACACACACACACACACACACACCCCAAATTAAGTCACATGCCAAATGACTTGCTGGGGAAAATACTTGCAACTCCTAGCACAAAGTTCATCTCTCTCATATATAAAGAGCCTCTAGAAATCACTAAGAATTACAACTGGTGAGAAAAAGGGGCAAAGGATATGATCAGATAGTACGCAGAAAGGAAACACAAAAGGCTTAAGTATTTCCAGAGCTCCTCAACCTCACTTGAAATAAGAGAAATGCACAGCAAAACATGCACTAGGGCACTATTTTTCACCCTAGGATACCGTTTTTCACCCATCACATTAGGAATAAACCCTATGTCTAGTAAAGACACTTGCATATACAGCCCTTGGGGGTCTAAACTGGCACAATTTGCTACAACTCCAGAGGAATGCAATTCAGCAGTAGCTATCCAAATTATAAATGCACATTTGCTTTAGTCCAGCAAACAGGCTTCCAAGAAGTAAACAGACCTGCACATGTGAGAAATATGTGAACAAGTAGGCCGCACACGGTGGCTTACACTTGTAATCCCAGCAATTTGGGAGGCTGAGGCGGGCAGATCACCTGAGGTCAGGAGTTCGAGATCAGCCTGGCCAATATGGTGAAACACCATCTCTACTAAAAATACAAAACCCAGCTGGGCACGGTGGTGGGTGCCTATAATCCCAGCTACTCGGGAGGCTGAGGCAGGAGAACTGCTTGAACCTGGGAGGCAGATGTTGCAGTGAGCCAGTGTCACGCCACTGCACTCCAGCATGGGCAAAAAGAGTGAAACTCTGTCTCAAAAACAAAAACAAAACAGGTGAACAAGTTGTTTGCCACGGCTTTGTGTAGAATGCCAAAATCTGGATGTGGTCTAACGTGCATCAGTTTGGCATTTCTGGGGACGTGAACTGTGGCTGTTCTGTACAAAGGATACTTCAAGAAGACCACAGAGAACAAGCGAACTCTCTGTCACTGTCACAGTGAGTACACAATGAGCTCCCTTTTGTGTACAAATTTGCACTGGGCTGTATATACACAAAGAACTGTAAAGGGATACAAAAATTAGGCCAGGTGGCTAGGCACGGTGGCTCACACCTGTAATCTCAGTACTTTGGGAGGCTAAGGCAAGCAGATCACCTGAGGTTGGGAGTTCAAGATCAGCCTGGCCAACATAGTGAAACCCTATCTCTACTAAAAATAGAAAAATTAGCTGGGCTTGGTGGTGCGTGCGTACAATCCCAGCTACTCCAGAGGTGGAGGCAGGGAGAACTGCTTGAACCTGGGAAGTGGACGTTGCAGTGAGCCGAGATCTTGCCACTGCACTCCACCCCAGGCGACAGGGCAAGACTCCGTCTCAAAAAAAGAAAAAAAAAAATTAGGCCAGGTTCAGTGGCTCATGCCTGTAATCCCAGCACTCTGAGAGGCTAAGGTAGGAGACTGCTTGAGCCCAGGAATTCAAGACCAGCCTGGGCAATGGAGCAAGATCTCATCACTATAAAAATTAAAAAACATTAGCCAGGCATGGTGGTACACACCTGTAGATCCAGGTAAGCAGGAAGCTGAGGCAGAAGACTGCTTGAGCCCAGAAGTTTTAGGCAGTAGGCAAGTGTGTAGCTGTGTTTGTGCCACTGCACTCCAGGCTGGGCAACAGAGCAAGATCCTGTCTCTAGAAACAAAAAAATTAAAAATTTTTTTTTGATGATTGTACCTCATGAATAAAATATCTTATTTTAAACATGTTTTAAATAAAATTGGGGTGGTGGGGGCAGGGAGTTAAACACAAAGTCCATACCAAAATGTTGCTTCTTCTACAATATTTATCTTAGAAAAAACACAGTTAGGGCCGGGCGTGGTGGCTCACGCCTGTAATCCAAGCACTTTGGAAGCCAAGGTGGGCGGATCACCTGAGGTCGGGAGTTCAAGACCAGCCTGACTAACATGATGAAACCCTGTCTTTATTAAAAAAAAAAAAAAAAAAGAAAGAAAGAAAGAAAAAGAAAAAACAAAGTTAGGCCTGGCATGGTGGCTCAAACCTATAATCCCAGCACTTTGGCAGGCCAAGGTGGTGGATCACTTGAAGGTCAGGAGTTCAAGACCAGCCTGGCCAACATGGTAAAACTTTGTCTCTCTAAAAATACAAAAGTTAGCCAGGCATGGTGGTGTGCCAGTGATCCAAGTTATTTGGGAGGCTGAGGCAGAAGAATTGCCTCAATCCCAGAGGCAAAGGTTGCAGTGAGTAGAGATCATGCCACTGCACTCCAGCCCGGGTGACAGAGAGACTCTGTCTCAAAAACAAAAAACAAAACAAAACACAAGAAAAAACAAAAAGAAAAAAAGAATTTTTACCAGCTGCTTGCACAATTACATGTGACATATTTTTCTTCTTTGTTCGTTTTTATTTTTTTGTGATGGAGTCTCGCTCTGTCGCCAGGCACCAGGCTGGAGTGCGGTGGTGCGATCTCGGCTCACTGCAACCTTTGCCTCCTGGGTTCAAGTGATTCTCCTGCCTCAGCCTCTTGAGTAGCTGGGATTACAGGTGTGCGCCATCACGCCGAGCTAATTTTTGTATTTTAGTAGAGATGGGGTTTCACTATGTTGGCCAGGCTGGTCTCGATCTCTTGACCTCGTGATCCGCCTGCCTTGGCCTCCCAAAGTGCTGGGATTACAGGCGTGAGCCACCATGCCTAGCCTCTTCTTTGTTCCTTTTTATATTTTCTACATTCTCTAAATGAGCACAAAATTATTATTATTATTATTATTGGGTCTTCTACTGCTGGCCTCAAGTGATCCCCCCACCTTAGCCTCCCAAAGCAAAAAAGCTACCAAATGACTGGATTGTTCACGAACAGATTCCCTCCCTGCCTCCCTCCCTCCCTCTCTTTCTATTTTTCAGAAATGAGGTCTCGCTATGTTGCCCGGGCTGGCCTCAAACTCCTGGGCTCAAGTAATCCTCCTGCCTTAGCCTCCCTCCTGAGTAGCTGGGACTACAGGCATGAGGCACCGCGCCCAGCTTACAAGAGATTTCAAGAGCCCCATGTGGAGACGGCAAGATGCTCAGCTTCACACACCATTAGAGAAAACACAGGGAGTGTGTCACTTTCCAGCCTGGCAAAGAACAGGCCGGCTGCAAATCTGGCTTGTCAGTAAAGCTGCAGGACCAAGCGAAGCCGTCACTGGCATGAACCTTTCGAAAAGGTTCAGCACTTTCCATAAAATGGTTGGAAAGCTTATCCCTTGCATCTAGCAATTCTATTTCTAGAAATTTACCCCACGAGTATTTTCACACCTGTATACGAAGATGGATGCAAGAATTTTTTTTTTTTTGAGGTGGAGTCTCACTCTGTCGCCCAGGTTGGAGTGCACTGGTGCGATCTCAGCTCACTACAACAACCTCTTGGCTCACTACAACCTCTGCTTCCCAGGTTCAAGTGATTCTCCTGCCTCAGCCTCCCAAGTAGCTGGGATTATAGGCACCTGTCACCACACCCAGCTAATTTTTGTATTTTTAGTAGAGACGGAGTTTCACCATGTTGGCCAGGCTGGTCTCCAACTCCTGACTTCAAGTGATCGCCCGCCTTGACCTCCCAAAGTGCTGGGATTACAGGTATGAGCCCCTGTGCTCATTCCAAGAACATCTTATAGGAGTGTTGTTTGTAAATGATGACAAATAAACCCCTGAAGTATTCCTGAAAAGGGGACTGAATAAAGAAATCATGATGTGTCCATATCACAAAACACAATAAAGATATCAAAAGATGCAAACTACAGCCCACAAGCTAAGAATACTTTTTACATTTTAAAATAGTTGAAGAAAAAAAACATCATAAGAAAAATACTATTTTGTGACTTGCGAAAATTACATGAAATTCAAATTTCAGTCCTTAAATAAAGTTTTATTGGAACACTCTGGTGCTCATTCATTTACATACGGTCTGTGGCTGCCTTTGCGCTATAATGACAGAGACCATATGGCCCACAAAAGCCTGAAACGTTTACTCTTGCCTCTTTATAGAAAGTTGCCTGGAAAAATAAACAAGTGAATAAAAATCAAATAAGCAAAAACAAAGTTTGCCTGGCTTCATTCTCTTCATTGCTCTTTCAAAATGCCCAACTCTGTTCTAAAACATTCTAATGTTAATATACATCTATCAATTTACAGATACTAGTTTATTTAATTATCACAGCTCTACAAAGTAGCCGCTGTTCCTGTCATTCCCATTCTGCAGGCAAAGACACCATAGGCTAACAGAGATGCAAGCTGCTTGCCGAAGGTCACAGAGCCTGCAAGTGGCCAAGTCCTAACTTGCACATCACAACAATCCTCCCAGACGGTGTTTGCAAAAAAACCAAAAAACAAAAAGAAAAAAACCCTGCACACAGTACCCACTGTTAATGGCTCAAGTCACCTTAGGGGGTTGTGACCAGCACTTAAAAAAAAAACAGTGGAGGCCGAGCGAAGTGACTCACGCCTATAATCTCAGCACTCTGGGAGGCCAAGGTGATCACCTGAGGTCAGGAGTTTGAAACCACCCTGGGCAACATGGTGAAACCCTGTCTCTACTAAAGGTGCAAAAATAAGCTTGGTGTGGTGGCATGCGCCTGTAATCCCAGCTACTTGAGAAGCTGAGGCAGGAGAATCACTTGGACCTGGGAGGTGGAGGTTACAGTGAGCTGAGACTGTGCCACTGCACTCCAGCCTGGGCAATAGAGGGAGGGAGACTCCATCCCCCTACCCAAAAAAACACCAGTGGAAACAGAATAGAAAATATTGATGTGTATCACACACTGTAATGATAGACGTTAGTTCATGACACTTGTGTTTCAGTGATACGTGTAGATATAAAATATATATATGTATGCGGGTCCTGGATGTTGACATACAATGGAGTTCTCGTGCTGGGCACAGTGGCTCACCCCTGTAAATCCCAGAATTTAGGAGGCCGAGGCGGGTGGATCACCTGAAGTCAGGAGTTCAAGACCGGCCTGGCCAAAAAAAAGCCCATCTCTAAAAATTAGCTGGACGTGGTGGTGCGCACCTGTAGTCCCAGCTCCTCAGAAGGCTGAGGCAGGAGAATCGCTTGAACCTGGGAGGTGGAGGTTGCAGTGAGCCGAGATCATGCCATTGCACTCCAGCCTGAGTGACAGTGTAAAAAAAAAAAAAAAGGAATTCTTTTTACCTCAGCCTCCCAAGTAGCTGGGATTACAGGCACGAGCCACCATGCCCAGCTAATTTTTGTATTTTTTAGTAGAGACAGGGTTTTACCATGTTGGCCAGTCTGGTCGTGAACTCCTGACCTCGTGATCCTCCCACCTTGGCCTCCCAAAGTGCTGGAATTACAGGCTCGAGCCAGCGTGCCCAGCCAAAATAAAGAATTCTTATGCTGGGTGGTGGGTCAAGCAAACAAAGGTCTGAGAGCCACTGCTCCAAGATATGCTGCTAAATAAGCAAAGCCAGACACCGGCCATAGTCTTTGTGCTTCTGTTTGTGTTAACACAAAGGGAAAATGTGCACGCGTGAGCATGCACACACACACACAAATGTGAAAACACACGCTGTCAAATCCACCTGCGTCTAGAGAGCACAGAGTTCCGAGTGTGGGGGGTGGAGTTTGGACAGTAAGGGAACCACTATTCTTACCAACGACAACAATCACCCAGATTGTGAACTGCTATCCCATGCATCCCTGCATATGCACAGCATAGCGGTTCTCAATCTAAGTGATTCTGTCCCTGCCAGGAGACACTTGGCCGACCACCCAGTCACATACCCACCCAAGCCATCCATCTGTCCATCCGTTCAGCCATACATCTGTCCGTCCGTTCAGCCATCCATCTGTCCATCTGCTTGCCCACCCAGCAAACATTCACCGACCACCTGCTGTCACACGGGGCACTGCTGCAGGCACAGCTGTGGAGGGCCCTACCTTGTGCCTCCCTGCCTGTGTGTGTGTCCCCAAAGAATCGGCGAACCTTCCTTCTCAAAGGTCATCCACATAGTCAGGCACAGTGGCTTACCCCCGTAATCCCAGCCCTGCGAGAGGCCAAGTTGGGAGGATTACTGAGCCCTGGAGTTTGAGACCAGCCTGGGCAACATAGTGAGATCCCATCTCTCTCTCAAAAAAAAAAAAAAAAAAAAAAAAAATTAGCTGGGCGTGGTGGCACGTGCCTGTAGTCCCACCTACTTCAGGGGCTGAGGTGGGAAGATGATTTGAGCATGGGAGGCGGAGGCTGCAGGAGCAGAGATCGCACCATTGCACTCTAGCCTGGACCACAGAGCCAGACCCTGTCTCCAAAAAAGTAAGTTGAGCTATAGCATCATTGCTGCACTGCTAACTGTTCAATGATGCTGGCTCCGTGCAGCGCCGTCATGTGAGGTCACTGGCCTTATTCCCATTTTACATGCATAAACCATGCCTCAGAGAGCTCCACCAAGCACGGCTGGATTCACACCCAGGTCTAGCTTTCTCAAGCTCCCAGGGTTTTAATCCAGGCCCTAGCATTTGCCAGCTGGATAACCTTGGCAAGCGAATTAATCTCCCTGTGCCTCTATTTCCTCATCTGCAAAATGAGATGATACCACCGACCTGGTGGAGGGTGTGAGGTTTAAACGAGAGTGCTAGGCCGCCTGTGGTAGCTCACGCCTATAATCCGCGCACTCTAGGAGGCCGAGGCGGGCGAATCGTGAGGCGAGGAGATAAGAGAGCATCCTGACTAACATGGTGAAGCCCCGTCTCTACTGAAAATACAAAAAGTTAGCTAGGCATGGTGGCGCGAGTGCCTTTAATCCCAGTGCTACTCAGGAGGCTGAGGCAGGAGAATTGCTTGACCCAGGGAGGTGGAGGTTGCAGTGAGCTGAGATCGCACCACTGCACTCCAGCCTGGCAGAAGAGCAAGACTCCATCTCAAAACAAACAAACCAGATACAATTTTTCAGCTATCTAGACTGTCCAAGTTCAACACATGGTGGGGCAGTGGGGAAAAACGCACAATCATATATTGCTGATAAAGGTTTTAAACCCATTTATACTCCACGGGGGTGGGGGGTAATTGCCATATCTGTCGGAGATAAAAGTGCTATGCCTTTAGAGCCAGCAAACTCCTTTTGAAGAACTTATCCTACAAAACAACATACATACAGACTTTCTCTGTAGCCTTGTTCATAATAACTAAAGATCAGAAGTGACCTAAAAGCCCAATAACAATTTAGATTGGCTAAATAAATAATAGTACACGCCCACAGTGAAATACTACATAGTCATATAAGAGCATGAAGAATGGGGCCAGATACGGTGGCTCACGCCTGTAATCCCAACACTCTGGGAGGCCGAGGCAGGTGGATCACTTGAGGTCAGGAGTTTGAGACCAGACTGGGCAACATGGTGAAACCTCCTTTCTACTAAAAATACAAAAATTACCCTGGCATGGTGGCATAGCTGTAGTCCCAGCTACTCAGGAGGCTGAGGCAGGAGAATCACTTGAACCAGGGAGGTGGAGGCTGCAGTGAGCTGAGATCACACCACTGCACTCCAGCCTGGGCAACAGAGTAAGACTCCGTATAAAAAAAAAAAAAAAAAAAAAAAACAAAGAGAATGAAGAATGGTCTCCAAGATCAATTTTTTAAATAATAAAAGATACAATACTGCAGGCAGAGGATGCTACCCTTTTTTGTAAAAACTGAAGAAAAGAATCCATATTTGATTCCCTTATCGCATTTGTCCAGATAACAAATGTGAGAAACCACCATGGAGGACAGGGACCTCTGTTTCAGGAGAGGTGGGCTTTCCCCTGTGCCCCTTTCCGTACTTTTTGAAATGTGAATTATCTGAATGCATCGCATATTCAGATGTGACAACTAGAATTTCAGGAAATAACAGTGTATGTCTTGTATTCCTGTAGAGTGTCGGCTCCCCCAGGGCCGGCCCTGGTCTCAGGCAACCATGACTGTTGGGAAACACTTGGGAAATGCTTGCGGGGTGAAGGAGAGCTCTGTGTTCCACATCAGCAGGACAGAGACGCAGGCAGGGCGGAGAGCGAGGAGCAGGAGCGCGGGCAGGAGGGGCGAGGCTGGGTCTGTGCTGCGGACATAGGCTGCTGGGGTCCCTCTACCTGGGGGGCCGGAGCCGGGGAAGCGTGGCCGTCGGGAGCCTGAGGGCCGAGGCCAGCTCCTTTGGCGACGGGGGTGACCGGGGCTGGGTCTTGGGCGGGAGGCGGGGCGCTGACTATGACCGAGGCAGGCACGGAGAGGTGGGGGCCCTCTGCGGAGGGGGGCTGCGGGCTCCTCTCCTGCAACGGGCAGCCCGCACAGGGTCAGAAGGCTGCCCCTACGGGCCCTCACCTCCCCACTCGAGACCCCTGCCCCTGCTGTTTCCAGGGCTCCAGAGAACGGGGCAGTGGGCAGCCAGGTGGGCGAGGTGCCAGGCAGGGAGGCCACGGAGGCCGGAACCCAGGCCGCCCGCTCCATTCTGAGCTCCCGTCGGCCCCTCGCCACCTCCACCTCGCCCTGCCTCTCCTGCCCCACCTACCTGTCCGTCCGTCCCCAGCTCGTCCACTTCCTCTCTGAGACCCCTCTCCTTGCCTGTCAGCAGGCCAGCCAGTGCCTGCCCTTCTCTGTCCGTCCGTCCCCGGTCCCTCCCCGTCTCTGTCCGACGATCCCTCCAGCTGACTAATAGTTCTCCTGCCTGTCGTCTGTCAGTCAGCCAGTCTGCCAATCCATCTTCCTGCCAGTTTGGCCAGGGCCCTCAGCCGTCTGGCCTCCTCTTAGCGGCCACTTGTGCCATGACTGAGACCCTCCCCCTTGGCTGCCACAGTGCCATCCACTTTTGGATCTTGGCCCCTCGCCCCAGGGCCCTTCCTCCTCCCAAACCCGCCCCCTCCTCTGGTACTTGCTGCCCTGCCCCGCCCTGCTTACCTGGGGCAGGAACATCTGCAGGGAGTCCTGAGTGAGGATGGCCGTGGGGGTGGCAGAGGGCGGCTGCCCCAGGACGATCTTCTCCGGGCTAGATGCCAGGCCGGGGCTGGGCTGGGGAGTGGTGGCCTGAGGCGGGGCAGCGGCCTGTGGGGTGGGGGCCTGCGGGGGCTGCTGGGCCTGCGGCTGCTGGAGACCCAGGGGCAGGGGTGTGCTGACCGCGGGGGGCGCCTGGGGGGCAGGCTGCACCGTGAGGACCGGCGCCGCCTCCCCAGTGGCGGTGGCAGGGGTGGTCGGCTGCACCAGGCCGTCAGGGGTGTTGAGCATGGCCACGGCGCTGGGGGGCAGGGTGACCCCCTGGAGGACTGTGGTGGCAGGTGGCCCAGCGGGCGCTGGCTGGCTCTGCGTGGGCAGGCTGCCTGCGGCCAGCGACACAGGCATTTGGAAGAGCGCGGGCTGGCCCACCTGGATGGGGGCGGCGGAGAGGATGTGTGCGCTGTGAGCCCCGGAGTGGGGAGCCAACACGGGGCCCAGGCTCAGCGGGCCCGCCAGGTTCTGGTTGGTGAGGATGGGGTTCGCGATGAGCTGTCCTCCCGTGTGGGGGGCAGCGGCCGCCAGGATCTGCCCGCCCACGTTGGCCGGCAGGGCTGAGAGCGACTGCGGTAGCTGGACCGCGGGTGCGCCGGGCAGCAGGAACTGGTTCTGGCCTGGCAGCATGTGCTGGGCAGGGATGACGATGCTGCTGCCTTGGTTCAGGAGGTGGACGCTCATGGGCTTGCTCAGGGCCCCGGGGGGCTGTGGCGGGGCCGCCCCGGTGGTGGTGGCCGGCGGCTGCTTGAAGACGTTCGCCTGCAGTGCGGGCGCGGGGAAGCCCGACAGCACCACGTTCTGGCCCGCCTTCCCCGCCGCCATGAACGTCAGGTTCTGCGGAGTCTTGGGCTGCTGCGGGAGTGCCCCTGGCTCGCCCTGGATGGTGAGCGTGGCGCCCGCGGGCGCGAATGGCTTGGGCGTCAGCTGGTAGAGCTTGGGGGGTAGCACCCCTGCAGGCTTGGGCTGGATGGGCGTGGGCGTGCGATGCAGGATCACGTTGGGCGCCGGGACCAGTGGCGAGGAACCCAGGCCCGGGGCCACCGCCAGCGGCTGTCCCGAGGGCGCCCCACTGGATGCCGAGGCGGCCCCCGCGCCTCCGAACACAGAGTTCCCGTTGAGCGTGGTGGCCACGGCAGCCGGGAGGTTCTTCTGGATGACCAGGCCAGCCCCCTGTGGTGAGACGCCGGCCGACGCCAGGGTCACGGGCTCCGAGGGGCCGGCCGCCGAGGCCAGGTAGCCGCTGACGGGCACCTGCTTGGCCAGGAGCTGGGAGGTGGGCGTGTTGAGCGCCATGACGGGCTGGCCTACCACCTGGATGGGCGCCAGGCCCAGCGTGGCCGCCGTGGCGCCCCCAGGACTGCCATTGGGCAGGCCCTGGAGGCCCGGGATGGGCTGCAGGGTCACGTTGCCCAGGCCCACAGGCTGCAGGAAGGGCTGGACGCTCAGGGCCTTGTTGACCACGTCCTGGGGCGGCACCAGGGCCTGGTGGGTCAGCACAGTGGGCGGGGCCTGCAGCCCCAGGAGGTCGGTGCTGCCCGGGAAGAGGGCTTGCGGACCTGCAGCCACAGCCGCCGCCCCTCCAGCGCCTGTCGGGCCTGCCCCGCCATCGGCAGGCTGCAGGGTGGGCAGCTGGAAGGGACCCAGGTCCAGCTCGGCCTCGGCCTCCAGCGTCTGCTCCGTGATGTTGGCCTCTTGGAGGCTCTGCTGGAGGATGTCACAGGGCTGGTCAGCGCCCCCACCGCCCCCGCCGCCGCCCCCTGTCGCTGGAGAGCCCAGGATATCATCTTCCAGAAAGTCTAGGTCCACACTGGGGGCCGGCTGGTTGGGCTCTGGGTTCAGGTGGTTGCCAGAAGCTTCTTGCACATGGAGCTGGAGGCCACGAAAGGTGGGAAGGAAAGAGCTGAGGTTAGCAAGACTCAGGCCACCGCTGCAGCAAAGAATGCTCAGGTGACAGGGCTGCCATGTTCAAGAAAGAACATTCCTGCCTGGCAGGGTAGCAGCGCTTGTAATCTCAGCACTTTGGGAAACTGAGGTAGGAAGATGGCTTGAGCCCAGGAGTTCAAGACCAGCCTGGGCAACACAGTGAGTCCCTGTCTCCACAAAAAAATTTAAGAAAGAAAAATTAGCCAGGCGTGGTAGCATGTGCCTGTGGTCCTAGCTACTTGGGAGGATGAGGTGGGAGAATCACTCCAGCCCAGGAGTTTGAGGTTGCACAGTGGAGCGCACCATGACCCTCTAGCCTGGGCGACAGGTAAAAAAAAAAAAAAAGAAAGAAAAAAGAACACTCCATCTGCAAGTGGCTGGACCCGGGATCAAATCCCGGCTCTGCCAAGGCCTCACTGTGTAACCTAGGGCTTGATCTGACCTCAGTTTCTTCATCTGTACCCATCAGTTTCTCCATCTGTACTCATCAGTAAAATGTAATTTAAAAGCTATTGTTGGCCAGGTACAGTGACTCACGCCTGTAATCTTAGCACTTTGGGAGCCTGAGGTGAGAGAATTGCTTAAGCCCAGGAGTTCGAGGCTAAGTGAGCTATGATTGTGCCACTGCACTCCAGCGTAAGTGACAAGAGTAAAGACCCTGTCTCAAAAACCAAAAATAAAGTCCAGGCATGGTGACTCATGCCTATAATCCCAGCACTTTGGGAGGCTGAGGCAGGTGGATGACTTGAGGCCAGGGGTTTGAGACCAGCCTGGCCAATATGGTAAAACCCCGTCTCTACTAAAAACACAAAAACTAGACGGGCGTGGTGGCTCACGCCTGCAGCCCCAGCTACTTGGGAGGCTGAGGCAGGAGAATGGCTTGAACCCAGGAGGTGGAGGGTGTAATGAGCTGAGATCCTGCCACTGCACTCCAGCCTGGGTGACAGAGTGAGACTCCATCTCGAAAAAACAAAACAGAAATAAATAAAGACAAGCAACTACTGTTTAAATGGTCAGATGGGTCTACAACACTTATCTGTAATTACAAAACCTGAAAAGCTCTAAGAACTGAGACTGTTTTCATAGCTCTTTTGGCAGCAAAACCTGACCAGAACCAACATGGCACTTTAGGTGGGATCCATCTACCCACATGATGTGGCTTCATAAGTCTGGCCACCGAAAGGCAAGCGTGTGACATTACACACACAACATACCTGGTACCACTTTTCCAGAATTTGAGAAATTCGAAATTCGGAAACACGCCTGGCCCTGAAGGTTTCCAACAAGCAGTCGTGGTTCTGGTGAAGTCAAGCTCACGTCAGCAATGAGTGGCTCCCATTTGTGAGCTTTCGTGACAACTGCACTGTGAGCTCAATGCTTTTTCAGTGCTTTTCATGCTATCTGGACTGCAACCCAGCACGTGCATAGAAAAATGTCCACTTGCGTATGTGTGGAAAGCCTCACAAGCAATACTTATGATACGGCAGTTTGTTTGTTTTGTGACGGAGTCGTGCTCTGTCGCCCAGGCTGGAGTGCAATGGCGCGATCTCTGCTCACTGCAATCTCAGCCTCCCGTGTTCAAGCGATTCTCCTGCCTTAGCCTCCCGAGTAGCTGGGACTACAGACACATGCCACCATGCCTGACTAATTTTTTGTATTTTCAGTAGAGATGGGGTTTGACCATGTTGGCCAGGATGATCTTGATCTCCTGACCTCGTGATCTGCCCACCTGGGCCTCCCAAAGTGCTGGGATTACAGGCGTGAGCCACCATGCCCAGCGATACAGCAGTTCATCTCCACCAGTACCTGCCCAGATAACCCATCAAAACCTGTAGCTTCCAAGATTCTCAGTAAATCCACATGGAGGGCTTAGCACCTGCCATGAGAAGCATCATTTATCATCAGCACTGTCATTACTACTCTCCATGCTGTCGTTTTTGGTGACAGTCCCATGAGGCAGGTGCTGGTCCTTTCTTCATGCCACAGATGAGGGTACTGCCCAGGTCAACCACCGGTAGCTGAAGGAGTGGCAGGCAGATGGGGCTCTGGCTCAGCCTTCGACCCACTGAGGACCAGGCAGGCCACTGTGATCCCCTGATCTCTTATGTGCCAGACAGCCACAGCCAACCTGCCCCCTGGGATGCCTATGAAAATTCACTGATGTCACCTTCAGAGAGTGTTTAGAACCTGACCATGGACCTCAGGGTATGCGAAAATGATGGTAACAGTAAGTGTGATCACAAAATAGTAACAAGATCACTGCTGTTACTGGGCCTGCAAATGCATCAAGGTTATATAAATTATTGCATTTCCTCGCCATTTATATTATGAAAGGTAAGCTATTTGGAAGACGATATTATAGTTGTGAGAACTAAATGAAGAAGACCATGAAGGCCTGTCATATGGTAAGTGTTTGGAGAGTGAGTGTGACAATGATGAAGAGGGAAGGTGGGGAGGGTGAGGAGGGGGAAGGAGGAAGGGGAGGCAGGGACGGGGGAGGCTGGAGGAAAAGGAGGGGGAGGAAAAGGTAAGCGGGGAAAGGCAGTAGCAGAAGAGGGAGAAAGGGGAAGGGGTGGCTACCGTGGGTGGACAACTGGCACTTAGTCATGGGACTGGCACAGTCAGGCACACAGTAGGTGCTCAATAAATGTCCTCTGCCTTGCCCGCTCTGGGCTTTGCTTAGCACCCGTCTTGAGTGTCCAGGTGAAGACTAAAGTCTGTAGGCGATGAGGCCCCTCCCCTAGGTCACACCCCGCCATGGATGAGGTGGGCAGGACCCCAGGCTCCTCCAGCCCCCTGCTCTCCAGAGCAGTGCCCCTATTAGCCCTGCAACCCACATCCGCTTCAGCTCCCCAAAACCACTCTGCATCAGCTGCTCCAGGGCCCCAAGGCCTCGGGGACCCCCACCTCTTCCCCAAGGGGCCCGCAAGTCGCAGTCGGCCTTGCCCATGTTGGCCACCTCCAGGGTCCCCAAGCTCTGCTCCTTGTTGCACTGCTAGAGTGGTCCAGCCACCCTCGGCGGCCCACCCCTGCCCTCCTCCCATCAACAGCCCTCAGGAGATGAGCCAAGCCTCCCTTCTTGCCTCCAGGGTGCCCCACCCACTGGCGGCCTGGAGAGCTTAGGTGGTGACTGGGAGCCAGGGCACTTACCCCAGGACCTTCATAGAAGGCACTTTGGGCCTCTCCAGGATTATCCAGGAGGTCATCACTGTCGAGCTGCAACAAGACCCACCCCGTCCACGGTCAAAGGTCAACAGGGCAGGCCCATGATCTGGGGCAGAAACCAATTTAGGGACTCGGGACAGAAAGATGAGGGGTGGGATGGGAGAGGGCTGGGGGTATGGGAAACTCTTGTTTGCCCACCCCTCCCCCCGGAAAGAGGCCCCAAAGCCAGGGGCTTGGGTGCCTGCCTAAAACCCCAGCGCTGAGTCCCGGAGTCTGGCCTGCGAAGCTCTCCTGCCGTGCCTGCCTTGAATTCCAAAACCTAGAAGCCAGCCTCCATGCCTCTGCCCAAGCTGTGCCTCGCCAGCTGCCCATCTCTCCTGTAGCACAGCCTTTGGGAGTGACCACCTGTGCCACCTCCTCCAATGGCTCCTGTCCCTTCTCACTGAGTACTCCTTTCCCAAGGCAGTCCGAGCGCCTGGCACGCCCACGATTGAGAAGACGTGTGGTGCCGTCTCTCGAAGGGCAGGGCCGTACTGGATTCACAGCACCATCCTTAGCACCCAGAATAGGCCCTGGCATCCACCTAAGTGCCTGGTGAATGTCTGGCCATGCTGAGGCCTCCCTAATTTCTTGTTCCAGCTGGACATCTCTCCAGAACCCCAACTTGGACATCCACCAGCACCACCTGGACTTCTGGAATCTTCCCCAAACTCTCAACCTCAGAAAATGGCACTAGAATCCACTCAGTTGCTCAAGCCAAAATCTAGAAGCCATGCTGGACACTCTCTCCCCTTCAGCATCGAATCCACCAGCAAGTCTAGTTGATGTCACCTCCCACACAGATCCCAAATACAGTGCCGCACACCTGCCCCGCTGCCTGCACCATGGCCCAGGCCACCGTCATCCCACTGCTCGTGCCTCTGCTCTACAAATTATTTGATACCTCTCGTCTTTCAAGAGGTGGAGCTCAATTCTCCTTCCTCTGAGTGCTGGCCGGACTGAGTGACTGGCTTCTAGTGAACACAGTGTGATGGAGGAAGAACGTGGGACTTTGGAGACTGGGTCACTAAGGGCACTGTGGGCTCCTCCTGTGTTCTCTCTCAGATCACTCTTTTGGGGGGAAGCCAGTTGCCATGCTGTGAGGACACTCACGCAGCACTATGGAGAGGCCTTTGCGGTGAGGAACTGAGGCCTCCTGCCAACAGCCACAAGAATGAGTCCTGGTGGAAGCACTTCTGCCAGCCCCAGTCCACAGCTTGACTGCAGCCTCATGACAGTCCCTGAGCCTGAACCACCCAGCTAAGCTGCTCCCAGATTCCTGACCCTCAGACACTGCAAGAGCGCTAACAAATGTTGAAGGCACTGCATGCTGGGATAATCTGTTACACAGACACAGACCTGCTCAGAGCTCAACAGACTTCCACTTTCCCCCATTTTGTTCCATTCTCTGGGGAGAAAATCAAATATGGCATTCTCCTGTTTAAGAGCCCATCAGAGCTGCCTGTCACATTCAGAATAAAAATAACAACTCTATCAGGGGCTTCCAGGCCTGCATAACCTGGTGACTTTTACCTAGTACAGTCTCACTTCCTACTAGCTTCTCCTTCAGTTTGGCCCCACCAGCCTCCTTTCTGTTCCTCAGCCACGCCAAGCTCTCTCCCACCTTTGAACTTGCTCTTCCTCCTGTCAGGAGCACCTGGCCTGGCCGCCTCCCTGTGATCCTTCAGGTCTCACCTTCAATACCTCCCTCGTGTGACCCTCCCTGACCACACTATCTAAAGGGGCCCCTGGGACCCATTCATTTTCTTTAAAACCTCTTTCATTGTGCAAATGACATTATTTTTTTATCATACTCTACATGGTACTTTTCACCATCACCTTTATTAGTGACCGGTTTCTTTGTTTACCAAGGAGGTGTACATGGTAGGAGGACAGGGGTTTACCGTGAGTTTGGCTCACGGCTGTTAACTCCGGTGCCTGGCGTTAGAAGGCACAAGGCAGATGGCCACTGCATCAAGGGGACATGTCTCTCACCGTGCCTCACTCCCAGCTATACAGCCCCCACCCAGGGAACGCCTCTCCCTGTGCCAATGCTTACCTTCTCGGATCCATGCAAGAAGTCATTGAGGGCCTGTGGGTCACTGGAAAAGAAGAGGAAGAGACGCTGAGGAGGTAAGGAGCTGGGGAGGGGAGGGAAGGGAGGGGGTTGAGACAGAAGGCGGGGGTGGGGAGCCCGTTACTCACCAAATCACGTCTAGTAAGCATCTCCCATCCTCATCATCCATCGCCACTGGATGGGGTGGGGTCAGGAAGAGGGCGAGGGAGACAAGGTTAGATTTTGGCAGCTTGCCTGGCCCCTCCCTTCAGGGGAGCCCCCTGGAGGGGGTCAGAGTTTCTGTTCCCTTGAGTCCATGGGGATAGATGGGGACAAGGAATACCTCCCAGGTGCCCTCCCAGCCAGAAACTCCTGACCAGGGACAGGGTCCTTTTCCTCCCCCTCCAACTCTCCCAGCCCTGATGATGATATCACCCGAGACTAAGTGAGTCCTGACTGTGCTTCACACACCCTGAGCTAATCCTCAGGGTATCGCAGGAGGGGCTCTGCGGCCCGTACTTTGCGGAGGAGAACTGGAGGCACCGGGACGGTCATCCTCTGTCTCCCAGGAAGCAGGTAGCAGAGCCAGGCCTGGAAGCTTGGAAGCCTGGCTCCCGAGCCTGCTCTTCACCACCCCACTGTCCTGTCTCCCTAGACATGGGGCGTGTGGTGAGAGTCTGTCCTACATATAAATGGGCGAAGGAGTGAGGGAGCCAGTGGAGGCAGCGAGAAGGGCTTTGTGGCTCAAGGCTCTGGGTGGTCCTTGAAGATGTCTGCAGTGTGTTACCAAAGAAGAGGAGGGTGGTCGGGAAACTGAGGCAGAAGCAAGGGAGAGGGGCTCATGAGGATGGGTGCTCTGAGTCAGAGAAGCCACCGGGGCGAGGCTGAGCCCATGATCTGAATGATGAGGATGAGGATGGCTAACATCTGTTGAGCGCTCGCTAGGTGCCAGGCACTGTCTGAGCGTTTCAGCAATGTTAGCTTGTGCCACCCCCACGGGGAAGGGATGGTAGTCCCATCTGACACCAGTGGAAGCAGATGCTCTATGTATTTACCCATCCACCTTCCCATCCATCTAGCCTTCTGTCCCTTCAAACACCCCTCCAAATATTCCTCCCACCCTCTAAAACATCCCTCCCTTCCCTGCCTCCATCCATCCATCCACCTCTTTATCCTTCCAAACATCCAACCAGCCCTCAGAAACATTTAACCAGCCAACCGTCCCTCCAGGCTTCCTCCTTCCTCCCTCCAGCCATCAGTTTCTTCTGCCCTCCATCCTTCCATCCATCCATCTACTCATCCTCCATCCTTCCATCCATCTACCTACTGATCCTCCATTCTTCCATATATCTACCTGTTCATCCCTCCATCCTTCCATCCACCTACCCATCCCTCCATCCTTCCATCCATCTACCCATCCCTCCATCCTTCCATCCATCTACCTACGTCCTCCATTCTTCCATCCATTTACCTACCTATCCTCCATTCTTCCATACATCTACCTGTTCATCCCTCCATCCTTCCATCCATCTACCTACCCATCCTCCATCCTTCCATCCATCCATCTACTCATCCTTCATCCTTCCATCCATCTACCTACCCATCCTCCACTCTTCCATACATCTACCTGTTCACCCCTCCATCCTTCCATCCATCTACCTACCCATCCTCCATCCTTCCATCCATCCATCTACTCATCCTCCATCCTTCCATCATCTACCTATCCATCGCCCCATCCTTCTATCCATCTACCTGCTTACACCTCCATCCTTCCAAGCACCCGTCCAGCCACATCTCCTTCCCTTCTGCCCAACACTCACACAGACCCGTCCTTCCAGTCACTCATCCCTCCATCTCTTCCTGCACCCTCTGCCCACCTCTCCTCCCAAAGACATATAAAATACACAATGGGAAAGAAGACCCAATCCTTGAATGGTGGGAATTTATAGCTCAGAACCATAGAGTGCCCTTACTCTCTTTTTCCCTTGGGGTTGGGGGTCTCAAACCTCACTGACAATGTGACAACTGCCATGGGTCACCATCCCCACCCAAAAACCCCATATATGAAATCTTACATGCACCGTCGGCTGGTTCACAGCCCCTCACCCTGACAGCACACTCTCAACTTCCCTAATGGGGGGCTTCCTCGATGACACCCTCAGGTCCCCCATCCCCAATGCTCTATTACATAATGAAGAGCCCGTAATGAAGACCTCCCACAGTGGGCTTGGGGGCGGGGGGTATTTGCTGAATCATGCTGTGAAAAATCTGATGACACATGCACATTTCACACCAAAACATGTATGTGGGTGAAAAACGTGACACATACTTTCCCGAGGTTCACAGATGCCCCTCCCTGCAGCACAGACAGAGACACATGCATCCCCAGAGCCCCACACGCCAATTACTCTCCCTCTCAGGGGCTGGCTTTGGGGGCTGTCCCCAGGGAGGCTCCTCTTGCTGCCTTAGGAAGTGGTGAGGATATGCTCTCGCCTGCTCCATATCCCCCGTGTCCCCTCCAGGCTTCCTTCCCTGGTCTCACCAGGTCCATGACCAATGAGCCCCTTCCCTCCCCAACCCGCCCACAGAAGGCACGAAAAGGCATAGTCTGCAAAGAATCTGGAGAAGCGGGGAAAGGGGTGGGGAGGAAGATTTTGCCTGCAGCTAATGCAGAGGCAGGGGGATAGCCCAGGTGACCCAGGGGGCCGGGGTGGGAGAGGAAAGAGCTGGAAATGTTGCTTAGCTAGGCTCTGCCAGGAAGGAATCCTCCTTCCTCATCCAGGGGCCAGGGTGGGGCTGGGGAGGTAGAATGAGGGACAGCTGCCCCTCAAAGAGCACACAGGGATGCTTTGCTGGTTACCTGTGCTACAAACGAATCATGAAGGGAAGGAGGGGCGTGTCCACTCCAGGTCTACGCGGGGCCCCCAGCTGGGGACTTGGAAAGAGTCCTCTTGGGGGCCAGCTGTGGAGAAAATGAGAGGCAGGCAGTGAGTGAATAAGTCAGAGAAAAGGGAAGCGACATGATCAGAGATGGACAGAGCTATGGAAGGCAGATGGGATAGGGATGGATTAAGGAGGGGGACGAAAGAGAGACAGGCGGCTGAAACGGCGACGTTCAGGGGAAGTTTAAAAACAGATACAAGTTTAAAATCACACAACATGGCTGGCGTGGTGGCTCACGCCTGTAAACCCAACACTCTGAGAGGCCGAGGCGGGCGGATCACGAGTTCCAGACCACCCTGGCCAACATAGTGAAATCCTGTCTCTACTAAAAATACAAAAAGTTAGCCAGGCATGGTGGCGCACACCTATAATCCCAGCTACTCGGGAGGCTGAGGCAGGAGAATCACTTGAACCTGGAAGGCGGAGGTTGCAGTGAGCCGAGATCATCACACCATTGCATTCCAGCCTGGGCGACAGAGCAAGACTCCATCTCAAAAAAAAAAGATACAAGTTTAAAATCACACAAAATGGCTAGCGTGGTGGCTCACAGCTGTAAACCTAGTACTTTGGGAGGCTGAGGCAGGAGGATCACTGGAGCCCAGGAGTTCAAGACCAGCCTGGCTGGGCAACACAGGGAGATCTTGTCACTACAAAATGAATTTTTTTTTGGCTGGACATGGTCGCTTGCCTATAGTCCCAGTTACTCGGGAGGCTGAGGCAGGAGGATCGCTTGCGCCCAGGAGGTCAAGGATGCTGTGAGCTAGGATTGTGCCACTGCACTCCAGCCTGGGCGACAGTGAGACCCTGTCTCAAAAATAAACAAAATTTAAAATTACACAGAACAACACTATACATACCAGTATCCCATGTGTATTCTACATATATATAGCACACACGCTATAGCATGCAGCATTATACTATGCCATGTACTGGCACTCCAGTGTAACAAGATACAGCCAGTCATGCTGTTTGCAGTGGAGAGGTTCTAGAGAGTCACGGTGGACACGGAGGCGCTCCTCCGGGGGGAAGCGCGAGGCTGGGCTGCTGCCAGGCTCCAGCCACAAGGATTTTCGCCCATCAATCGGTACAGCACCTTGACTTACACGCGTTTCTATACGAAGACATCTTATTTAATCCATCCTGTTGATTCACTCACATTGAACTCACGGCCAACAGGACCGTAACTCCCACCCGAAGGAAGCTTCTCTAACACAGGTGTTTTCTCCATAAGGCACGTCACAGCCTTACGGCCCTTAGGAACACCAGGCTTCTGCACCCTGCTTGGAGCTGTTCTATTATTTATTTATTTACTTATTTTATTTTATTTATTTAATTTTTTTTGAGACAGAGCGTCGCTCTGCTGCCCAGGCTGGAGCAGTGGCACGATCTCGGCTCACTGCAACCTCTGCCTTCTGAGTTCAAGCAATTCTCCTGCCTCAGCCTCCCAAGTAGCTGGGATTACAGGCACGCACTACCACACACAGCTAATTTTTGTATTTTTAACACAGACAGGGCTTCATCATATTGCCCAGGCTGGTCTCAAACTCCTGACTTCGTGATCCGCCCACCTCAGCCTCTTAAAGTGCTCGGATTATAGACGCGAGCCACCGCACCCAGCCCTATGCTTTTATTTTTTGTGAGACACAGTCTCACTCTGTCACCCGGAGTGATGTGATCTCGGCTCACTGCAACCTCTACCTCCTGGGTTCAAGCAATTCTCTTGCCTCAGCCTTGCAAGTAGCTGGGATTACAGGCGTGTGTCACCACACCTGGCTAAGTGGAGACAAGGTTTCACCATACTGGCCAGGCTGATCTAAAACTCCTGACTTAAAGTGATCCACCCACCTCGACCTCCCAAAGTGTTGGGAACAGGTGTGAGCCACTGCCCCTGGCCTAGGGCCATTTTAAATAGAGAAATCACCAATAAGAAGCACAAAGACAGCAAGGCATGGTGGCTCATGCCTGCGTCCTGGCATTTTGGGAGGCTGAGGCAGGCAGATCACTTGAGGCCAGGAGTTTGAGACCAGCCTGACCAACATAGCAAAACCCCATCTCTATTAAAAACAGAAAAAAAGCCAGGCGTGGTGACGGGTGCCTGTAGTCGCAGGGACTGAAGCATGAAAACTGCCTGAACACAGGAGGCGAAGTTTGCAGTGAGCTGAGATCGTGCCACCGCACTCCAGCCTGGGTGACGGAGCGAGACTCTGTCTCAAAAAACAAAAAGTACACAAAGATGTGAAAAATGCAGCACCAAACAGACTGCAAAAAGGACACTGCTTTGCAATCTGAGCTGAAACGAGAAGTCAGAGTGCTGCTGGGAACCGGCACGTCCAGCGTAGTTTTTTTTGGCCACTCTATCCACTTTTGCAAATGGCCAGCACTGCTTTGAGGTTAAATGTTCGCAAGATGGTGAATTCGCAAATATGGGATCTGTGAAGAACGAAGACCGACTGTAACGATGATGACAACCCACACCGATTGCGGGTCCACCATGTGCTGGGTGCTGGTTTAGGTACTCAGCATGTAGAACTCATTCTGCCTTCCCTAAGTCCCAAGAGGCAGGTGCTTCTGTGATCCCTACCCAGTAGATGAGGAAACAGGCTCAGAGAGGCTAGTCATCTGCCTACAATCCTGTAGCTGCTAAGGGGCCAGGCTGCGATTTTTTATTTTATTTTTTTGCTCTTGTCGCCCAGGCTGGAGTGCCATGGCACGATCTCGGCTCACTGCAACCGCCACTTCCCAGGTTCAAGTGATCCTCCTGCCTCAGCCTCCCGAGTAGCTGGGATTATAGGCATGCAGGCATGCACCACCACACCCAGGTAGTTTTTGTATTTTTAGCAGAGACAGGGTTTCACCACATTGGCCAGGATGGTCTCGAACTCCTGACCTCAGGTGATCCGCCTGCCCCAGCCTCCCAAAGTGCTGGGATGACAGGTGTGAGGCACTGTGCTCAGCCCAGGCTGGGATCTGGACCCAGGCAGAGTAACCTGCAGAGGTCTCACCCTTAACCACTACCCCACAGGCCACCCTCTCCTGCTACCTCTCTCGTAGGATCTGAAACAAATACAGCAGAAATGTTCAGACACTATCATGGGGCTGGGTGACAGGGGTGTGCGTCTTTGTTATTTTGTGGATGCCTGGGATGCTTCAGATTGGAAAAGGTGATAAAGTAACTGGCATGGAAGAGGGAGGAAGGAACAGGAGTGGCGAGGGGGTTTCCCTCTTCCTGTTAGGTCCCGATACCAGAAAGATCCAGAAAGCAGATGTCGCAAGACCCTGGAACACAGGATTCTTTTCCTCTGGAATCCGGGTGCCCTTGCTTCTGGCCTGGAGGTGTGCACGAGCTCCCAAGATGAAGGGTTCACATCTATTCACGCCTCCTCCCTGGCTCTGGCAGGTGTGGCCCCAGCTCTATGCATGTCCTACCTACCAGCAGAATTAGAGACAGGAGGGGTGCAGCTCCGGTGGGCCTTCTGCAAACCAGTCCCGAGGGCGAATTTCCAAGTGGGGGCTGCAGAACTCTCTGTGAGGATTTTGTGTTCGTGTGCTTTCATTCCAATGACAACATTAAAGACACGAACGGGAACTTCCTGGGGAGAGGGAAATGTTCCGTGTTGTGACTGAAGTGTGGTTATATGAGTGTTCAGAGTTTGACAGCTGGGCTGGGCACAGTGGCTCATGCCTGTAATCCCAGCACTTTGGGAGGCCGAGGCAGGCAGATCACGAGGTCAGGAGACCGAGACCATTCTGACCAATGTGGTGAAACCCTGTCCGTATTAAAAAAACAAAAATTAGCCTGGCATGGTGGCACGCATCTGTAGTCCCAGCTACTTGGGAAGCGGAGGCAGGAGAATCGCCTGAACCCAGGAAGCAGAGGTTGCAGTGAGCTGAGATCACGCCACTGCACTCCAGACTGGGCGTCAGAGCAAGACCCTGTCTCAAAACAAACAAACAAACAAACAAACAAAAAACTCACCAGAATTTAACAGCTTGGATTTGTGTGCTTCAACACAGGAAATTTTATATCAAAAACTAAAAAGGAGGGAGGCACGGGTAGCTCACAACTGTAATCCCAGCCGAGGCAGGGAGGCTGAGGCTGGAGGGTGGCTTAAGCTCAGGAGTTGGAGAACCAGCCTGGGCAACACGACAAGACCTCATTAAATCAGCCAGATGTGGTGGTGGTACCTGTGGTCCAAGCTACTCAGCAGGCTTGTTCAGAAATGCTCGGACGCGATTGCAGGGCTGGGTGGCGGCGGTGTACGTCTCTGTTCTTTTGTGAATGCCTGGGATGCTTCAGATTGGAAAAGGCGATAAAGTGACTGGCACGGAAGAGGAAACATGGCCTGGGCTAGAAAGGCAGAGGCTGCAGTGAGCCAAGATCGCACCACTGCACTCCAGCCTGGGTGACAGAGGGAGACCCTGTCTCTAAAAACCCAAAATGCCAATCATCAGCATGAGCAGCATCCTGGAGTGGTGGTGAGTGGAAGAAAGAAGAACAGCAGAACGCTGGGCACGGCTGAGCAGGCGATGGACCAGTCCCCGGGGCTTCCTCACACTGTTCTATCTACTCGGCATATTTTGGAAACTTTCTATAATAAAAAGGCCGGGCGCAGTGGCTCATGTCTGTAATCCCAGCACTTTGGGAGGCCGAGGCATTCAAGACCAGCCTGGCTACTTGGTGAAACCCCGTCTCTACTAAAAATACAAAATTAACCGGGCGTGTGGTGGCACATGCCTGTAATCCCAGGAACTTGGGAGGCAGAGGCACAAGAATCACTTGAATCCAGGAGGTGGAGGTTGCAGTGACCCGAGATGATGCCACTGCACTCCAGCCTGGGCGACCAAAGCAAGACTCTGTCTCAAAAACTAAAAAGAAAGGAAACACACATGTCAATGACAGGAAGGTCTGGGGTTCCTCTTAGATGCCCCCAACTTCAGGTGCCTGGGCTGGCATCTATGTCTCCCATCAGGCTGATGCCAAGAGGGCTGGTGGAGTGATAGTGCCAGGCACAAGTTCTGGGCCTCAAATCCTCACTCCCCAACAAACTGGCTGGGTGACCTTGGGCAAGTGACTTTGTCTCTCTGGGCCTCAATGTCTTCCTCTGTAAAATGGGCACAACCATGTCCTCACCTCTCACGTGGCAGGGCAGAGGCACAAAGAACAGGGCCTGGTCTGTGGTTTGAGTATAACTGAGGCCAATGTATTTTTTTAAGTCAGATTTTTCTTATTTTCTAGAGACAGGGTCTTGCTATGTTGCCCAGGTGCCCAGGCTGGCCTCAAACCCTTGGACTCAAGTGATTCTCCTGTCTCAGCCTCCCAAGTAGCTAGGACTCCAGGCCCCCAGCACAGTGCCTGGCTCAGGATGCTGGTGTTGATTTCATTGGTACTGATGGTATTTTGTGAGTGTTTTTAAACGTGGCCAGTTAATGAGAAAAGCTCAGAGGAGCAGAGGCCTTGCCTTCCATCTTTCCTCCTCCCCAGCCTCGTTTCCACAGTCTCACACTGATCCTCAGGACCTGCCCTGGATCCAGAAGGTCAGAAACTGGGCGAGGGGGCCAGGTGCAGTGGCTCACGCCTATGATCCCAGCGCTTTGGGAGGCCGAGGCAGGTGGATCACTTGAGGCCAGGAGTTCAAGACCAGCCTGGTCAACACGGTGAAACTGGTCTATATTTAAAAACTCAAACATAAGCCAGGTGTGGTTGCAGGCGCCTGTAATCCCAGCTACTTGGGAGGCTGAGGCAGGAGAATCGCTTGAACCTGGGAGGCAGAGGCTGGAGTGAGCCAAGATCACGCCAGTGCACTCCAACCTGGGCAGCAGAGTGGGGTTCCATGTCAAAAAAAAAAAAAAAGGTGGGGTGCTGGAGTTGCTGCGTGCGCATGCTCACAGCAGGAGTCAAGTGCACCTTAAGTGGTTCTGCAGCTCCCCTCCCTGGGCTGCCACTTCCCGTTCCCAGCTGTGTACCCTAAGACAAGTTACTTATCCCCTCTGTGCCTCAGTTTCCCCATATGGAACATGGGGAGGATAACAGTACATCCTCCATGGAAGTGTTACATACGAACACCTCTAATCCGTGTCCTGAAGCACTCTGTCGGCGGTATGTATGCTAGCTGTGATCATTTTGATTGCCACTGCTGATGCTATCTAGTGGGGCGACTCCCAGCGCTTTCGGGCCGCAGCCCAGTGAGGCGGGACAGAAGGCACCAGCCACACTTTGGCGCTGTTTGCTGCACACAGTCTGGGTGTGGATTTGGAAGGGTGCACAGATCCCCTACTTCTGCCACGGCTTATCAACATGGTCCTACTCAAACTGCCAGGTACCAGGTCTCCCTGAATCCTTCCTGCCACCCTGGTCTTACTCCCATTTTCCAGATGAGATCAGCGCAGCTGAAAAGAGCAGTTTTGGGGGTGCTGTGGCACCTGTACTGTGTGCCCCCACACCAGGCCAGCTCGGCGTCTTGCTGCTCTCAACCCGGCAGGCAGAGGAAGACTTTAAAGACACACATGAAGATTAAAAAAACAACAAAAAAATTAGCCAGACATGGTGTTGCACACCTGTAGTCCCAGCTACTCAGGAGACTGAGGCAGGAGAATCACTTGGACCCAAGAGTTCAAGGCTGCAGTGAGCTGTAATCTTGCCACTGCAGCATCTGTTACCTGGGCAACAGAGCGAGACCTCATCTCAAAAAAAAAAACCTTTAACCTCAAATATCATAGATCTGTCTGATGGTTTAGTTGTTTACTAATGTGTCTCTCCTCTACCAAAGTGTCCCCCAGGACAGGGACCTTTGCCTGTTTTGTCCCCAGCAATCTTTGGCAAGATTCCTGGGGCTGGCACAGTATGTGGCATACAGCAGGAGTTCAGTAAGTATCTGTGGGAGGAATGAGTGAATTTGCAGAGGAAGTTAAACAAATCCATGCATTTGTTCAAGGGGCAACCTGGTGAAATGTGCATTTAGTAGACACCTATTGTGTGTCTGGCGGGAAGGTGCTGAGGACACCAAAAGGGCAGAAGTGGACCCCATCCTTGGCTTGGGGAGCACGGCCGGTGGCTCCCAGCCAGGGAGCGCGCTGGAGACCCCTCTCCGCGCCATACTCAAAAACTTTTGAAACAGTGACTGAGGTTGTGGGGTGGGCGGGGGTGGGCCAGAAATTAGTATGCAGGGTTGCAGCCCCAAAATTGTCACCAGCATCCTGGAGACAAGCCCTGGTGTGGCATGCTGGCTTTTAAACCATCTGTCCGCTTTCCTCTACCCAGCAGGCCCGCTCCTACGGGAAGATTCTCCTTCCATGAGATGGAGTGGGCACACCGTATCCGTTCAGAGCAGAAGCTTTGAGAGCCATCACATGGTTTCGCCTGAGTCCCAGGACAGGGCAGACATGTAGACAGAGCCACAACCAACCCACCACGGGCACACACACGTGCGAGAAGCGAGCCTCTGCCACTGTGAGCCACTGCGACCCAGGCTCACTCGTCATGGTGGCATCACACAGCCGAAGCTTCCTGGTGCACCCCGAAGAGCCTGCATCGCCTGAGTGCTTCTGGGTACTGGCCCCCGTGCTCACTCCACACTGATCCCGCTCCATCCCCTCGGAAGCAATGCTGACGCGCATCTTACAAGAAAAGGAGACTCAAGAGGCGACTAGGACACTTGCCCCAGATCGCACCATGGGACCAGAATTTGAACTCAGACCCTGTGATTCTGAAGACCTCACTCTTCACCACCATGCTATAAAAAGCAGGAAAGGCTGGGCCTGAAAACCACAAAAGGCTCCAGAGAACAGCCATGACGCAACAATGACACAGTGTCCTTCCAGAAAATTGTGTGAATTCCTCCTCCACTTGTAATGCAGTCGGAGTTTTGCGCTGTCATCAGGAGCTGTGCAGAAGCCAGGCTGCCAGCAGGGTACGAAATGAAAAGGGCCCGCTAAGCCCCACCAACAGGCGAAGTTTAATTTCCCAATATAAATGGGAGTGACCCTCAGGTTACTTGCCAGTAAGAAAAAGTCTCCAGAACTTTATCATTTGCCAATAGGAAGCGCAGATGCTGTGGCAAAGTCTATCTGCTGCTTTTCAAAACACCATTTCCCCACCTCTCCTCCTCCTCTGCTCACAGAAGTTGCCAATGCTTAGATATAAACAAAGACGTTCTAGGCCAGTCTTTCTCTAACTATGGGTCACGGCGTGGGAGGTTGTGAAATCAAATTAGCAGGTTGTGACCAGGAACTGCTTTAAATAATTAAAGAGCATGGAGTAGAATAGAGTGGAATAGAATAGAAAACATTAACGTATATCACACATGGTAAGAGTATTTGAGAGATTGGTTTCAATTATATGTGTGTGTGTGTGTGTGTGTGTGTGTGTGTGTGTGTGTGTGTGTGTGTGTGTGTGTGTGTGTACTGCATCACACAGAAACATATTTTGGACTGTGAGTTGTGGTCAAAATAGCCTTAAAATAAGTGAACTAAGCTGGAGGCACTCCTAGCTCCTTTCTCAGACACTCACTTTGCTAGCCTTTGTTGCGGTAAGAGTAAGCACAGTCCTGCAAATAGTAAAAACTAAAGTGTACAGACAGGTTCTGCTCAGTGAGACCTTCAGGGAAGGCTCAGGGAAAGTTTTTCTTCCAGAATACAAAGACAGAGCTTCTCTAGACTAGACAGTCTCTTGCTGCTGCTTCCAGCTTTGAATACAGTTGTGATGACAAGAGCTGTGGCAGCCGTTTGGCAACCATGAGACAACAAACCTGCTGCTGAAAAGTCCATCCACAGAGGATGGTTGCTGGGAGTTGACAAAAAGGCCGTGTTCTTTTTTGTGAGACAGAGTCTTGCTCTATTGCCCGGGCTGGAGTGCAGTGGCGTGATCGCGGCTCACTGCAACCTCCGCCTCCCAGTTCAAGTGACTCTCCTGCCTCAGTCTCCTGAGTAGCCAGGATTACAGGCACTTGCCACCATGCCCAGCTAATCTGGGAGGCCCAAAGTACTGGGATTTCAGGCATGAGCCCTCGCACTGGGGGCTGACCACAGCCAGCCAACCCAGACTGTGTTGTTAATAACTCTTCATGGGCTGCCCCGCTCCAGACCTCTTCATCCTTATGGTTTAAGCCACTATTTGATTTCCCATTATTTGCAGCCAAATACAACCTGAGGCAAAAGAGCTTCCATTTCTGGGTATCTTCGCAACCCATGGCAAGGCCTTGCACATGGGTCAAGGGCCGTTCTTTGTGGGTCACTGGTTAAGAAGAGAGGCCGAACAAAATGGGAGAGGGCTGGTGGAAAAGGATTTGAAGCAAAGCCCACTGTGGTTGATTGCAAAGTAGCCAAAAATTCTCCTCCCTCAACCCACACTCTTAGTGGCTCCTCCTGTTAAGAAGTGGGGGCCGGGTGCGGTGGCTGACGCCTGTAATCCCAGCACTTTGGGAGGCCAAGGAGGACGAATCATGAAGTCAGGAGTTTCAGGAGTTCGAGACAAGCCCGACCAACATGGTGAAACCCCATCTCTACTAAAAATACAAAATTAAGCTGGGCATGGTGGCACATGCCAGTAATCCCAGCTACTCAGGAGGCTGAAGCAAGAGAATCACTTGAACCCAGGAGGCGGAGGCTGCAGTGAGCCAAGATCATGCCATTGCACTCCAGCCTGGGCATCAAGAGCAAAACTCTCAGAAAAAAAGGAAAAAAAAGTGGGGTCTATTACTTCAGCCCTTGACCCTGGACTGGTCTCTTGACTTGCTTTGGCCAACAGAATGCGGTGAAAGTGATATGTGTGATTCTGAGCCTGGCAGGCTTCCACCCTTTGCCCAGCTGCCAGGTGAAGAAGCCCAGGCTGGCCGGCAAGAGGATGAGAGCCACGTGCTCATCACCCCATCACCCCAATTAACAGTCAGCCAAGCCCTAGACGCAGAGCCACCAGCTGCCCAACAGCTGACTGCAGATACCCAGCCCAGACCAGAAGCACTTAGCTAAGCCCACTCCAAATTCTAATCGTTGGGATCACGGTTTTCCTTTTTCTGTTTATTATTGTTTTGATTTTCTGAGACAGGGTCTTGCTCTGTTGCCCAGGATGGACTGCAGTGGTGCAATCAAGGCTCACTGCAGCCTTGACCTCCCAGGCTCCAGGGATCCTCCCACCTTAGCTGCCTGAATAGCTGGGACTACAGGCGCATGCCACAACACCTGGCTAAGTTTTTGTAGAGACAGGGTCCCACTATGTTGCCCAGGCAGGTCTCAAATGCCTGGGCTCAAGCGATCCTCCCATCTCGACCTCCCAAAGTGCTGAGATTACAGATATGAGCCACTGTGGCCAGCTAGGGCTGTTTGTTATGTAGCGGACTAGGAACCAACTCTGACCCCATACCTGACTCATCCAAGTTTTATCTATGCCACCTCTCAAATCTCTCCTGTCTGTGCCCTCCTCTCATGACCACTATTCTGGCCCAAATCTAGGCCCTACTGTTTCTCCCATCACCCAGCCTGGCTTCATATTTGGCTTCTTCACATCTGGCTGCTCCTGTCATTAAAATACTCAAAAGCTTCCCTACCGATTAGTAATAAATGCTGCCCGAGCAGCCTCGGCTCCTCCCATATTCCCACCCGAGCTGGACACCGAGATGCCACGTGTGAATGATCATAGGAAGCCCACCTCCCTGGCCTGGCTCCCTCTGGCCCCTGCTCCTCCCCACCAACCCACTTCCTCACCACCCACCAGCTGGGCCTGCTCAAACTACAAGTCTGATCTCTGCCTGGGAGCCTCTCTGGTGTTTGGGAGTCTCGGCGTTTGACTGGGTCAGGTTCAGTCCCATGAGCCCTTGGCTAGAGTCACCTCTGACTTCATCATCTTCGTCGCCCCAGCAAAGGAGTTCTTGCTAAGTGCTTCATCTTACTTCATTTCATTCTCACAGCAACCCTTTTAGGCAGATGCCATGACCCTCATGCCCATTACCCAGATGAGGAGACTGAGGCCAAAGAGGGGTGGGTACTTGCCCAAGGTCACCCAAGAGCCAGGATCTGAACCCAGCTGAGACTCCTAAGCCCATGGGAACTACATGATGGTGCCAGCCTGGCCATCTCCCCCTCCACCCTCCACAGCAGGGTCCTCTATCCCTTGCGTTGTCCTGAAATGCCTCAATCTGGCAGAAGACTTTTCTATACAGTGAAAAGAAAAGAAAATGGAAAAAAGAAGAAAAGAAATTTTTAAAAAAATGCCTAGAATGAGTCATTCCCATGCACCTTGGTCAGACAGACAAATGAGGTGATGTATTCCCCTGGGATATGGACTTCACATGCTGTGATGCCTAGAAGTGAAGCTCTTAGGATGTATTTCCAAGGCCTCTGTAGGGAGTTGAATGGTGGCCCCCACCACAAAAAAAGATATGTAAACATCCCAGAACCTGTGGATGTGGCCATCCTTATTTGGAAAATAGGGTCTTTGCAGATATAATTAGATGAATGATCTTGAGAAGAAACCGTCCTGGATTATCGGGGTAGACTCAAAATCCCATGGTAAGTGTCCTCTTAACAGCAAAGGAGATGTTACAGAAGAGCAGAAGGCCAAGTGAGGAAGGGGGCAGAGCTTAGTATCATGTGGTTACGAGCCAAGGACCACCAGGAGCTGGACCAGGTGAAGAAGTTTCTTCCTTAAAGCCTCCGGAGGGAGCACAGCTCTGACCACCCCAGTGGCCATGCTACCACCTTGATTTTGAACTTAGGGCCTCTGGAACTATACGAGACTAGCTTTCTGCTTTAAGATCCCACATTTGTGGTATTTGTTACAACAACAATGGGAAACTAATGTACAGGTAAGTTTCTCAGAGAAGCAGCATATAATAGGTAACGACTATAGAACATATATATCTAGCCTGGGCAACACAGTGACACCCCAACTCTACAAAAAATTTTAAAAAATTAGCCAGGCATGCTAGTGTGCACCTGTAGTCCCAGCTACTTGGGTGGCTGAGGTGTGAGAATTACTTAAGCCTGGGAGGTTGAGGCTGCAGTGAGCCAGGATCATGCCACTGCACTACAGTATGGGTGACAAAGGGAGATCCTGCCTCAAAAAAGAAAAAAAAGAAGAGTGAGTGAGTGTGAGTGTGTGTGAGTGTGTGTGTGTGTGTGTGTGTGTATGCACCACCATGTACAGCTGCACAAGTTGTTAACTGCACAAAGAAACCCAGACAAAGGGGCAAGTGGCGCATCAAATCCATTCCAGGTTCTGCTCACACCTGTGAGCCCCGGAGAAGGGTGGTGTCCGCAGGAGAAAGCAGTCCCCTTTCCCACTTACACAAAGGACACACCAGAGTCATGCCCTCTTGAACAAAGCACCATTTTCCATTGCGTGCAAAAGCCCCCTAAGAGCTGGTTTATGTAGCCACTTGCATGATGCGTCTATTTCAAAGCCAGAGAAGGAAAACGGGAAAAAAATGTTGGTTCTTTACCCACCTCCACCCTTGTTGGGGAAGACAGAGAAAGAGCAATTTGAAGCCCAATTAAAATCTACACCGTTTTTATTTTTAGTGACCTTTAGAGTTCTAAAACCATTGAATTAGTTTAACCAAGTAAAGTGGGCGCCATAAAGCTTAGATTGCTCATAAAGCGACTGGTGTCTATCTCCTAAAAGCCTATTTGATACAGGTAGTTACAAACTAGAAATGTTTTGTGCTCTTCTCTTTTCCCTTTTCACCATTTGATGCTGTTCTAAATACAGCTATAAAGCTGCAGGCTTGCCAAGAAAACCAGGTATCTCAAAAGGGTTTGGATTTTTCTCAATGCTGGCTTATGAGAAACAGGAAAAACCCTGGGAGAGGGTGAAGCACAGGCCTTCGGGGTGGGTGACGGGAAGACAAAAGAAATTATTGTGATCACCGGACACAGGGCCTCACACGTCATCAGGCAACGAAGCAGGCTTTGAATTCAGGGGGGGGAAAAAAGCAGCTAAGAGAAGCAAAGGGGAAACAAACGTCCCCAAGATGTGCACACGGTTTGTGGACCACTGGCTCTTATACAGATTTGGGAGTCAGCAGGTCCCGGCGCGGCCTGAGACTGCATTTCTAACCAGTTCCCGGGTGATGCTGATGCTGTTGGCACAGACCACACTCTGGGAACCATTGTTCTAGAAGCTTCTTCTTCTTCTTTTTTTATTTTTTGAGATAAAGTCTCGCTCTGTCACCCAGGCTGTAGTGTAGTGGCACGACCTCATCTCACTGCAACCTCTGCCTCCCAGGTTCAAGCCATCCTCCTACCTCAGCCTCCCAAGTAACTGGGATCACAGGTACCTGCCACCCTGCCTGGCGAACTCCTGACCTCAAGTGATCTGCCCGCCCTGGCCTCCCAAAGTGTCGGGATTACAGGCATCAGCCACCGTGCCCGGCCTAGAAGCTTCCGCTTCTTTAGTTTTCCTTCTGGAGTTCTTGTTCTTGTATCAAACACAAGCCACCATTTCCTGGTCAAGGTCCAGGCCCCTGACCAAGTGACCCCACCAAGTTTTCTCCGAGGCTCAGGAGGGCTAAAGAAGCTGCCCAGGGTCTGATAATCACTTCCAACCCCAACATCCTGGTCAACAGAGGATGGACCACAGTGAGTGTAGACCCCTGCTCCTTTACCAGAAACTTTCTTCCTCGGACTCCCTTGCAGCTCACTGTGGATATGGGAAACTTTCACATTTGGCTAAAAAGGCAGAATCTTGTCTTGGGAAGACTGTTGGCTCCTGCTCCTTCTTTTTGCTTGAAAGACTGCTGTGAATACAATGACAATGACCGGTGCCGCAGCAGCCATTACGCATTCCTGAGGGGAAGGTCAAGAGAATCAGGGATTCCTAGCAAAGACACTCAGTTTAAAAAAAAAAAGAGAGAGAGAGTATCAGAGGGACGCTGGCCTACTAGCCTGACAATCTTCAGCTGCCAAACATCCCTGGAATGGCCTTCTCCGAGACATCTTGTCCCAGAAGAGAATTAAAAGCCTGTATTAAGTAAAGTTAAACATATACCAACTCTATGACCCAACAATGTCACACCAACACATTTAGTCAAGGGAGGTGAAAAATACGTCCACAAAAGCACCTGTATAAAAATTTTCACAGCAACCTTATTCATAAAAGCCCCTAACTGTAAATGACCCAGACAGCAATCAACAGCAATAAATGGATATGCTGTTACATCCATATGACAGAACACAGCTTGGGTGTAAAAGGGAATAAAGGGCCGGGCGCAGTGGCTGATGCCTGTAATCTCAGCACTTTGGGAGGCTGAGGTGGGTGGATCACCTGAGGTCAGGAGTTCGAGACCAGCCTGATCAACAAGGTGAAATCCTGTTTCTACTAAAAATACAAAAATTAGCTAGGTGTGATGGCAGGTGCCTGTAGTCCCAGCTACTTGGGAGACTGAGACAGAAGACTTGCCTGAACCCAGAAGACGGAGATTGCAGTGAGGCAAGATCATGCCACTGCACTCCAGCCTGGGCGACGGAGCAAGATACTGTCTCAAAAAGCAAAAACAAAACCAAACAAACAAAGGGAATGAAGGACTTCTACATGCAACAATGGAAATGAGTCTTAAAATGGATCATGCTGAGCAAAGGAAGCCTGGCACCAAAAGCCTACACACTGTGTGAGTCTGTGTGAGGATCCAGAACTGATTTATAGTGGCAGGGGGTGGGGGTGGGGGGGCAGGGGCTCGTGGAAATCAGGTGTGGCGGCTTCAAGGGAGGGATGGAGGAATGACTGGGAAAGGCTGTGAGGGAGCCTTCTCCGATGATGGACATGTTCTGTAGCTAGATCTGAGTGATGCTTATACAGGTAGTACTTGTCAAAACTCATCACGCTGTGCACTTAAGGTTTGTGCATTTTACTGCACATAAATTCAATCCCAGTAATGCACCACTAGCATGTAGGAAAAAATCCCTGTGCAATCGATGGTTACTCCAGGTGGCTGTGTTCTATATTATAGAATCTATAAAGTCACTGTGAACACTGGATTAGCAAATACTGAGCCATGTCTCCTGGGAGAAATACAAAGTTAGGTTCCCGAGAGCCTCTGGCCACGATGCTTCCAACAATCAATATATAACCTTGGCTTATGTGTGTTTCTGTTTGAAGATACTTTACTTAATACATATTTTTGATTCGCTAACATTGAGCCTCACATCAACAGCACCCTAACTTGTGCCTGAATGAAGTTTCTCTAATAAATGTCTCTTCTCTGAAAGGCACATCACAGCCTTCTTGTTTTTGTTTTTTTTGAGACAGGGTCTCACTGTTGCCCAGGCTGGAGTGCAGTGGTGGGACCAGAACTCATGGCAGCCTTGACCACCCAGGCTCATGTGATCCTCCTAGGTGTGTGCCAGTACGATTGGCTAAGTTTGATTTATTTTTTTTTTTTTGCCGAGACAGGATCTCACCATGTTGCCCGGGCTGGAGTACAGTGGCACAATCTCGGCTCACTGAAACCTCTGCCTCCCAGATTCAAGCAATTCTCCTGCCTCAGCCTCTGGAGTAGCTGGGATTATAGGCACGCACCACCATGCCCAGCTAACTTCTTTTGTACTTTTAGTAGAGATGGGGTTTCACCATGTTGGCCAGGCTGGTCTTGAACTCCTGACCTCGGCAGGTCCACCCGCCTTAGCCTCCCAAAGTGCTGGGATTACAGGCATGACCCACCACGCCTGGCCTAAACTGGGAACATTTTACTAATTTTGTTTGTTTGTTTTTGAGATGGAGTTTCACTCTTGTTGCCCAGGCTGGAGGGCAGCGACGGCGATCTGGGCTCTGCAATCTTGCCTCACTGTAACCTTTGCCTCCTGGGTTCAAGGAATTCTCCTGCTCCAGCCTCCAGAGTTGCTGGGATTACAGGCATGTGCCACCACACCCAGCTAATTTTGTCTATTTAGTAGAGACAAGTTTTCGCCATGTTGGCAAGGCTGGTCTCAAAGTCCTGACCTCAGGTGATCCACCCGCCTCGGCCTCCCAAAATGCTGGGATTACAGGCATGAGCCACCATGCCCTGGCCTTACAGTTATGTTTCTATTAATGACAGCAAGACACTGGAAACAATCCACTGGCCATCAGTAGTAAACAGGTTAATTTTTTTTTTTTTTTTTTAATTACTGGGCCAGGACTACTGCAGTAGTAAACAGGTCAAATAAACTACGGTTCCAGGCTGGGTGGTGGCTCACTCCTGTAATCCCAGCACTTTGGGAGGCTGAGATGGGTGCATCACGAGGTCAGGAGATCGAGACCATCCTGGCCAACATGGTGAAACCCCATCTCTACTAAAAATACAAAAATTAGCCAGGCATGGCAGTGGATGCCTGTAATCACAGCTACTTGGGAGGCTGAGACAGGAGAATCACTTGAACCCAGGAGGCGGAGGTTGCAATGAGCCGAGATCGCACCACTGCAGTCCCGCCTGGTGACAGAGCAAGACTCTAATAATAATAATAATAATAAAATAAATAAACTACAGTTCCTCTAAACAGGAATACTATGCAGCTGTACAAAAGAGAAAGAAGTATACAAACGACCACGAGATGATACTCAGCGTCACTAGCCACCAGGGAAGCGCACGTCAGAATCACAGGATACCATTTCGCACCCATGAGGAGAGCTCGAATCGAAGAAGAGAGCAAGTGTTGTGAGGGTATGGCGACACACAAACGCTCACACCCTGTTGGAGGGAACATAAAATGGTGCAGCTGCTGTGGAAACCCGCCTGGCAGTTCCTCAAGAAGTTAAACATAGAGTTACCACATGACCCAGCAATTCCACTCCTACTTATACACCCAAGAGAGATGAAAACATATGTCCACACAAAAACTGGCCGGGGGCCGGGCGTGGTGGCTCATGCCTGTGATCCCAGCTACTCAGGAGGAGGCTGAGACAGGAGAATCGCTTGGACCTAGGAGGCGCAGGTTGCAGTGAGCTGAGATCGCGCCACAGTACTCCAGCCTGGTCAACAAGAGTAAAACTCCATCTCAAAAAAACCAAACAAAAACTGGCCTGTGAACATCCACAGCACCAATACTTGCAAGAAGCAAAAGGTGGAAATGATCCAAATGCCTGTCGGTGGATGAATGGATAAACAGATGTAGTGTATCCACATCATGGAATTTTTTTTTTTTTTTTTGAGATGGAGTCTTGCTCTGTCGCCCAGCCTGGAGTGCAACGGCACCATCTCAGCTCACTGCAACCTCTGCCTCCTGGGTTCAAACGATTCTCCTGCCTCAGCTTACCAGCTGGGATAATAGGCATGTGCCACCACACCCGGCTAATCTTTTATTTTTAGTAGAGACGGGGTTTCAGCATGTTGGCCAGGCTGGTCTTGAACTCCTGACCTCAAGGGATCCACCCACCTCCGCCTCCCAAAGTGCTGGGATTACAGACGTGAGCCACCATGCCCGGCCCATATCACAGAATATTACTCCGCCATAAGAAGGAAGGAAGCACTGCCACACGCTACAACATGTATAACACTGAACACATGACCCCGAGTGAAGGGAGCCAGGCACAAAGGCCACATACTGCATGATTCCATTGAGGCAAAATGTCCAGAATAGGCAAACCCACAGAGACCAAAAGTAGACGCGTGGTTGCTAAGGACTGCGGGGAGGGAGCAATTCAGAGCAGCTGCTCATGGCTACAGTTTCTTTTTGGGATGATGAAGATGTTGTAAAATGGACTGTGGTGATGGCCGCACAATTCTGTGAATATACTGAAAACCATTGAATTATGGTACACTTTAGATGGGTGGATTTTATGGTATGTGAATTACATGTCAATAAAGATGTTGTTGAAAAAAAAAAAAAGAATGAGGCCAGGCGCAGTGGCTCATGCCTGTAATCCCAGCACTTGGGAGGCTGAGGTGGGTGGATCACTTGAGGTCAGGAGTTCCAGACCAGCCTGGCCACCATGATGAAACCCCGTCTCTACTAAAATACAAAAATTAGCCAGGCGTGGTGGTGGGTGCCTGTAATCCCAGCTACTCCAGAGGTTGAGAGGGGAGGATCACTTGAGCCAGTGAGGGTGGAGGTTACAGTGAGCCAAGATCATGCCACTGCACTCCAGCCTGGGTGACAGCGAGTGATCCTGTCTCAATAAAAAAAAAAGAACAAGGATGTTCTCTGTGTACTGATAGGGAAAGATCTCCCAGACTATTGCCACACAGAAAAGTAAAATGCAGAACAGCATGTGTAAAACGTTACCATCTGCTGAAATAGAGGGTGAAGGAGAAATGATACTTATTCTTAATGTTTTTCAATGCCTGAAGAACTTCAGGAAGGGTCCGTATGACACTAAACACACTGACTATGAAGGGACCTGGCAGATGGGAACAGGGACAGGAGGGAGACATTCCACTGTGTAGTTTTCAAATAATTTTTGCTTTTTCAGCTTTGCAAAGTAGCCATCCCAAAAACTAAATTTATAAATATTTGTTGAATAAAAAACCAGAGAGTATTTAAGCCACCAGTGGTCAACCATTACTTGCAGCCAAATGCACACAAGCTAAAAAGCCACTCAGCAGGCAGAGGAAGCGCTGAGAGCAGAACCCGGGTTTCATGGACACCAAAGCCTTGGCCGCTTTCCAGGACACCCTGCTGCCTTATTGCTGATGTCTATACTAACTCTGGACAGGCTGGGCACAGTGGCTCACGTCTGTAATCCCAGCACTTTGGAAGCCAAGGCAGCAGGATCACTTGGGCCCAGGAGATTGAGACCAGCCTGGGGAGCATAGTGAGACTCCGTCTCTACAAAAAAAAAAATTTTTTTTTTTTTTTTGAGATGGAGCCTCGCTCTGTCACCCAGGCTGCAGTGCAGTGTTAAGATCTTGGCTCAATGCAACCTCTGTGTCTCCCAAGTCCAAGTGATTCTCCTGCCTCAGCCTTCCGAATGGCTGGGACTACAGACGCGCACCACTATGCCCAGCTAATTTTTGTATTTTTAGTACAGATGGGGTTTCACCATATTGGTCAGGCTGGTCTTAAACTCCTGACCTCGTGATCAGCCTGCCTCGGCCTCCCAAAGTGCTAGGATTGCAGGTGTGAGCCACCATGACTGGCCCAAAAAATTTTTTAAAAATAGCTGGTTAAGGTGGCACATGCCTCTGGTCCCAATTACTCAGGAGGCTGAGGAAGGAGGATTGCTTGAGCCTGGGAGGTCGATGCAGCAGTGAGCCACGCTCACACCATTGCACTCCAGCCTGGGTGACCTAGACTCAAAAAAAAAAATACTCCAGATGACCTTCCTCCCCAACAACCTTCCATACCAGAAACAGTTTTTTACCTGGATTCTGCATGAGCCTTTCTAACCACTGGCCCATTTCGCTCACACGCCACACAGGCAGAAAAACCTTAGGGTCCAGAGAAGTGACAGCAGGCTGACATCTGCTCAGGACCTGGCAGGGGTTTGGGCTGGCAGAGTCGCAGGCCTGGGTCTTAGAGCAAACACCTTCAGAGGCTGACCTGGCATGGTTCAAACGTTCCTGTCCAAGAGCTGGTCCCGGGCAAGCTGTGGTTTGCAGCTGCATCAGGGCCAGGAGTGGGGCTGCCTGTGGGAATCAGCCAATGCTGGGTGGCTCCACCATTCCTCCTGTCTCTTAAATAACTCCGGCCCACCCTTCTCTAGGTCTTGGAACCAGCATCGTTTGCCCAGCCCTCTTGTGCTCATTGCCTGGACAGCTGCAGGGACTCTTAGCTGGACTCTACTTCTAAACTCAGTTCCCCATTTGGCGGCCAGAGCCACCTATTTTATTTAAGTTCATGCTGTTCCCCTTCTTGGGGCTTTTCCCGATACCTACTGCCCCACAAAGGAAAGCCAAATGCTTTCCCAATGGTGCTGGGAGTGAGAAAGTCACACCTGCCCTCCCGGAGCTCACGTTCTACCAGCAAAAGTCAGACCCTGAACCAAGAGACAGCATCCTGAAGAGCAGATGAAGGCAAGGATGCCGAGAATGCCCTGGGGAGGGCAGAGACGTGCAGGAGGTAAGGGGAGCAGCCATGTGGCCACCACAGGAAAAGGGGCTCCAGGCAGAAGGAGGAGGACATTTAATGGTCCTGAGGCAGAATCACATGGGCACTTCAGGGACAGCAGGCGGTAACGACGGCATGAGCATGAGTAGGCACACGGGGCGGGTGAGGTCAGACAGATGAGGGTGAGGACTTTAGCTTTATTTCCGGGTGAGCCCAGAGCCAAGGGAGGGCTCCAGACAGAGCAGGGACATGACCTGACTTGGGTGTTCACAGGTTCCTTCTGGCTGCGGAGTGGAGAACGAACTGCAGGAGGTGAGAACGGAGGGACAGACAGGGGGCGACAGTGATGGTCCAGGCAGGAGACAGTGGTAGCGGAGGGGACAAGGTGCAGTCAGATTCTGGACATAATAGCAGAGCAAGAGGGTCTGCAGATGGATTGGCCAAGGGTTGTAAGCGGACAGCAGAGCCGGAGCCCTCCAGCATTTGAGAGGGCCGGGCAAGTCAGGCGGATGGCGTCAGGATGTACGGTGCACACATGCCCTCATACATGCTCCTTCTTCTCATCCACTGCCCTCTTCAGTGAAGCCCATTCCCCTCTAATGCATTCTACTGGTCCCAAAGCTACTGATCGCCTTATTAAGAGAGAAGACAACCGCAACCTCAACCCCAGGGCACAGCAGAGAGGGCTGCCCAGAGCCTCAGAGAAAGAGAAATACTGAAGTGGCAGCCATGGGCAAGACCACCATGCCTCCCTCTCAGAGCAACACCTTTTATGTCAGTGCAAAAATAATTGTGCCTTTTGCCATTAAAAATAATGGCAAAAACTGGCGGGGCATGGTGGCTCATGACTGTAATCCCAGCACTTTGGGAGGCCAAAGTGGGTGGATCACTTGAGGTCAGGAGTTCGAGATCAGCTTGGCCAACATGGTGAAATCCCATCTCACTAAGAATATAAAAATTAGCCAGGCATGGTGGCATGCACCTGTAATCCCAGCTACTCAGGAGGCTGAGGCAGGATAATCGTTTGAACCCTGGAGGTGGAGGCTGCAATGAGCTGAGATTGTGCCAGTGTACTCCAGACTGGGCAACAGAGCAAGATTCCATCTCACACACATACACAAAAAAGTGCAATTACTTTTGCACCAACCTAAATCTCATTTCAGAATCTGTCCCTATCCCAAAGTTTAAGCATCTTCCAAGTTTATATTTGACTTTGAGTACTCAACAGTCTTGGGATTGGCTTTGCTGTATGGTGTGAGGTAGGGATCTGATTTCATCTTCTACCTGTGGATGACCTTTTTACTTTTGATTCCTATCTCCATTTATTATGAGTCCCTTGATTCCCCACAAATCTGACCACTGGCCATATCGACCTCATACCATATCTTAATGTGCCTGATTCTCCTCCTGGACTCTCTGTTCTATTCCATTAATAGTAGATCAATTTCTACTAATTCCCTAACCTCGGAGATAAAATAGATTCTGCTGGACAGGTAATCAATACACTGACACTGGGCAGAAAGTGACAGGTGAATGGGGAAGTGATGTGTCTCCAGGAAGGACACAAGATCTTCAAGGCAGAGACACTAACATTCCTTTGCTTATCAAAACGTTCCTGTTTGAATGTTTGATTATGTTGACTTACATGTTAGGACATCAACTTTTAACTAAATTCTCACAAAAGATACAGAGGGCATATAACAGTGCTCACAAATAAATGAAAAGATTAATGATAATATTAATAATGTACAAGTCAGGCACAGTGGCTCACGTCTGTAATCGAAGCACTTTGGGAGGCTGAGGCAGGTGGATCACCTGACGTAAGGAGTTCAAGACTAGCCCGGTCAACATATAGAAACCCCCTCTTTACTAAAAATACAAAAATTGCCAGGCACAGTGGCCCATGCCTGTAATCCCAGCACTTTGGGAAGCTGAGGAAGAATAACTCCTTGAACCTGGGAGGTGAAAGTTGTGTTGAGGCGAGATTGTGCCATTGCACTCCAGCCTGGGCAACAAGAGCAAAACTGCATCTTGAAACAAAACAAAAGTTAGCCAGGCGTGGTGGTGCACACCTGTAGTCCCAGCTACTTGGGAGGCTGAGGCAGGAGAATCACTTGAGTCCAGGAGGCAGAGGCTGCAGTGAGCCAAGACCAGGCCACTGCACTCCAGCCTGGGAGGCAGAGCAAGACTGTCACAGAAAAAAAAAACTCCTGATCTCAAGTGATCCGCCTGTCTCAGCATTCCACAATCCCACGCTTGAGATTACAGGCGTGAGCCATGCCCTATGCCCTTCCTTTTCACCAGGGCCATCTGTAGTCACAAGTCCTTGCCCAGCCCTGTCCTGCTTGCTCCTGCAGGCGCTGATCGCTATCTGACAACAGGCCATAAATGGGACTTATCTTGGCTCTCACCTGGCTCGCCCAGGAGCAGTGAGCTGCAGGTTTCTTTATGTTCAGTTTGTGTAAATAATGACAGACTGGGACTCCTGGAGGATGATTCTCAGTGGCCACAGGTGATGCTGTCAGTGTAGGGGACTGGTCAGCGGGAGGCAGGAGAGGAGGTGAAAGGGCATAGGGGTGGATTGCAGCCCAGGCAGCTACTTCGGGCTCAGAGATGCCCAATCTATGGGGGCAGGCAGTTAAATTGACCATTGGCACAGAAGGCAGGGAGGGAACGAGCAGGTCAGAGAGACAGAGAGAGGGACAGGGAGACGGGAACAAGAAAACAGGAAGACGGAGGGAACAGCTCCACTAGGACTGATGTGCATCCCACCCCGCCTCATCCGCACACCAATCCAGGAGCAAGTTAATCCAGTCAGTCTACACCATGGCTCCAACCCAGGGAAAGCCAGGGGCACCCCACATCCCCAATCAGGAAAACAGCCCCAAATGCCAGGGCAAATGTGCCAAACACCCCCCAGGGGTGACACTGTCCCCTGTGAACTACGGTCTCCATATCTAGACACTCAAGCCCAGCAGGATGTCCCCGCCCAAGGTGGACAGGATCCCCACGCAGTGTGGACGAGGATGTGGCAAGGTCTTCACTAACAATGCAGGCATCTGGGTCACAAGCACCATGGAAAAGCGAGTTTCTCAAGTCCACAGGGCAAGGGTTACAGACCAACACCAGCAACAGGGACTGGCGATCATGGCTGCCAATCCTCACTTGGGAAGAAGGATTCTAGAAGAACATGCAACATGCGCCACACACACATGCCAAGGAGGGAGGGGAACCCACAGATCATTCTCACCTGTCAGCTAACAGGTGCTACTCTCTATGGATTCCAAACTTTATGAATAATGGGGCAGAGGTGGACCACAAAACACATTCTAGAATGTTCATGGCACCCCTAAACTAAAACAACCCAGATCCTATCAGCAGAAGAATGGATGAATCATCAAGATGATAGAGAAATCAGAGGCTTCCTGCATTGCTGGGTTATGTACAAGGGTGCCGCTGCTGTGGAACAGGCTGGCCAGTCTCAGAAGGTTAACATGCAGCTACCCTGTGACCCAGCAATTCCACTCCCACGCAGACACCAGGAAAAATTGAAACGTGTCCACCCAAAACGTGCACACGGCCAGGCGCAGTGGCTCATGCCTGTAATCCCACCACTTTGGGAGGCCGAGGCGGACGGATCACGATGTCAGGAGTTTGAGACCAGCCTGGTCAACATGGTGAAACCCCGTCACTACTAAAAATACAAAAATTAGCTGGGCATGATGGCAGGCACCTGTAATCCCAGCTACTCAGAAGGAGCTGAGGCCGGAGAATCATTTGAACCCGGGAGGCAGAGGTTGCAGTGAGCTGAGATCACGCCACTGCACTCCAGGGTGAGACTCTGTCTCAAAACAAAACCAAAGCGGCACACGGTATCATTCAGAACAGCACAAACTGAAAAAAACCTCCAATATCCACCAACTGAATGGATAAACAAAATATTGTCTATCCATACAATGGAGTATTACTGAGCCCTAAAAAGGGATGAGATGCTGACAGGTGCATAAACGGACCTTGACAACATCGTGCTGAGTGAAAGAAGCCAGACACGAAGAGCCACATCGTGTTAAGAGTCTGTTTCCATGAAATATCCAAAACAGGCAAATTCACAGAGGCAGAAAGTAGATCTGTGGTTGCTGGAGGCTGGGAGGGAGAGGAGTGGGGATGACAGCTCAGGGATGCAGAGCTTCTTTCTGAGGTGATAAAAATGTTCTATAATAGATTATAGTGATGGTTTTAACGCTGCAAACATACCATAAACTGTGGTGAACAATTTACATGGGGGAATTGCACGGTATGTGAATTATATCTCAATAAAGCTGTTAAAAAAAGGAGTAACTGTGTGTGAGAGTGTTACTTTATAATTGCTAGATTAAATGAGGATATTTTACACTTGTCTGCAGGAATCCTCAAGTTACTTCACCTCACTGTGCCTCAGTTTCCACATGAGAGTAACCATCTCACCTTCAAAGGACTGTCAGGAGGATTAAATAAATTAATACGGGTGAAGGGTGTGACCTGGGCTCTTCAGGATGCAGTAGGGAAGCTATTCTTAAGAGTAACTGTTATTCTCAAATCCACAGGCTAAGACTTCAAGAAGTAAAACACGGGAAAATGTTAAGCTTAAACACCAGTTTCAGCCGTGTGTGTGTGTGTGTGTGTGTGTGTGTGTGTGTGTGTGTCGGGCTGAGCCGTGTGTGTGTATATGTGTGTATGTATGTGTCGAGCTGAGCCGTGTGTGTGTGTGTGTGTGTGTGTGTGTGTGTGTGTGTGTGTCTCTGTGTGAGCCGGGTGTGTGTCTCTGTGTGTATGTATGTGGGTCTGTGTCGAGCTGAGCCGGGTGTGTGTGTGTGTGTGTGTGTGTGTGTGTGTGTGTGTGTGTGTCGGGCTGAGTCTGTGTATGTGTGTGGGGGGTGTGTGTGTGTGTGTGTGTGAGGCTGAGCCGACTCATGGGACTTGATTAAAAGCCTCCATACTGAGCTCACCAGGAGCTGGTGATTTCTGGAGATTTTTGCAGGCACTCTTTACTACGCTGGGCACAAGGTTTCCCTTGGGGGAGAACGATGTAGCTTATAAAAATAAAAGTCTACACAAATAAAAGTAAAATAAAAATAAGTAAATAAATAAATAAAATAAAGATCTAGGCTTGGTGTGGTGGCTCACACCTGTAATCCCAGCACTTTCGGAGGCCGAGGTGGGCGGATCACAAGGTCAGGAGTTTGAGACCAGCTTGGCCAACATGGTGAAACCTTGTCTCCATAAAAAATGCAAAAAATAGCCGGGCATGGTCGCAGGCACCTGTAATCCCAGCTACTCAGGAGGCTCAGGCAGGAGAATCACTTGAATACAGGAGGCAGAGGCTGCAGTAAGCCAAGACTGCGCCACCACGCTGCAGCCTGGGTGACACAGCAAGACTCCATCTCAAAAAAGAGACAACAAACAACCAATTTAAAATGAGCAAAAGAAGAGATGCAAACAGCCTGTAAATCAATGCAATGTTCCACATCTTTAGTCATCAGGGAAATGAAAACTACAACCATAATGAGATACCGCTACGTACCCATTAGAATATCCAACATTATAAAGACTGATGATGGCAAGTGGCGGGAGGATGGGGGGCAACGGGAATGCTTATCCACTGCTGATGGCAATACAAAATGTTACAACTGCTTTGAAAAATATCTGGCACTTTCTTTTTTTTCCTTTTATATTTTCTTTTTGAGACAGATTCTCACTTTGTCACCCAGGCTGGATGGAGTGCAGTAGCATGATCTTGGCTCACTGCAACCTCCGCTTCCAGGGCTCAGGTGGTCCTCCTGCGCTGGGACCACAGGCGTGCACCACCACGCTTGGCTAATTTTTTTGTATCTTTGGTAGAGACTGGGTTTTGCCATGTTCTCAGGCTGATCTCAAACTCCTGGGCTCAAGCAATCCTCAATCTGCTTGCCTCAGTCTTGCAAAGCGCTGGGACTACAGGCGTGAGCCACTACACCCGGCTGGGAAGTTTCTAACAAAGTTAAACATACTTTTATCATCCGACCCTGCCATTCCATTTCTAGGTATTTGCCTGATAGAACTGATAGCGCGTGTCCACACAAAGATTTGTACAAGCATGTTTGAGCAGCATCATCTCTAGCAGCCAAACACGAGAAACAAGCCGAAGGTTTACCAGCAGGTGAAGGGATGAAAAAATGATGATATATCTGCACAATGGCATATTGCCAGCCAAAGAAGGAACGGACCACCGGCACACACAACACAGATGAGTCTCAAAAGCACTATGCTGAGTGACAAGAGCCCAATACAAAAGACTACATGCTGTGTGATTCTATTATGTCAAACTCCAGAACAGACAAATTGAAAATTCAGAAAGTTGCAAAATCAACATGGAAAGTCATCTAGAAAAGACAAACCGAAATTCCAGAAAGTTGCACAATCAACATAGAAAAATCAGTTGTGTCTCTATACACTAACAATGAACCTAACCAAAAAAGAACTTAAGAAACAATCTCATTTACAATAGCATCATAAAGAGTAAAATAAATTTAACCAAGAAGTGAAAGATCTGAACACTGAAAACTATGAAACATTGATGAAAGGAATTATAGAAGCACAGATAAATGGAAAGACAGGCTGGGCGCAGTGGCTCATACCTGCAATCCCAGCACTTTGGGAGGCTGAGGTGGCCAGATCACAAGGTCAGGAGTTCGAGATAAGCCTGACTAATATGGTGAAACCCCACTCTACTAAAAATACAAAATTAGCAAGCATGATGGTGGATGCCTACAGTCCCACCTACTCAGGAGACTGAGGCAGGAGAATCGCTTGAATCTAGGAGGTGGAGGTTGCAATGAGCCGAGATCTCACCACTGCACTCCAGCCTGGTGCCTGGTGACAAAGCAAGACTCTGTCTCCAAAAAAAAAAAAAAAAAAAAAAATCTGGCTGGCACAGTGGCTCACACCTGTAATGCCAGCACTTTGAAAAGCTGAGGTGGGCGTATCATGAGGTCAGGAGATCGAGACTATCCAAGCTAACACGGTGAAACCCCGTCTCTACTAAAAATACAAAAAAAAAAGAAATTTAATCTGGTGGGGTGGCACGAGCTTGTAATCCCAGCTACTTGGGAGGCTGAGAAAGAAGAATCGCTTGAACCCAGGAGGCAGATGTTGCAGTGAGCTGAGATCGCATCACTGCACTCCAGCCTTGGCAACAGAGCGAGACTCCATCTCAAAAAAAAAAAAAAGAAAGAAAGAAAGAAAAAATCCAACTCTGAATCCAGACTACCCAGTTCAAACCCTGGCTCCACCACCTACCGGCTGTGCCACTGGGAAGGGGTTTCGCATTCCTGCCTCAGGACCTTTGCACCTGCTGTTCTTGCAGCTAGGAGCTCTGACAGGGCTTCATACTGATGGGGGTTACTCCCTCACCTCCTTCAGGTCTTTGTTCACATGTCACCTTTTCGGCAAGGCTGGGTTCCAAGGACCACTCACACCTCCAGCCCTCTCTGCCCCCATTCCCTCTCTTCCTCCACAGCACTCAGCACAGTCTGATGAGCCCAGTGGAGTCTCCTCCACCAGCATCACCTCCCCAAAGGCAGGGAGTTTTTTTTTAAGACAGAGTCTCGCTCTGTCACCCAGGCTGGAGTGCAATGGCGCCATCTCGGCTCACTGCACCCTCTACTTGGGTTCAAGCCATTCTCCTGCCTCAGTCTCCCTAGTAGCTGGGATTACAGGTGCACGCCACCACACCTGGCTGATTTTTCTATTTTTCGTAGAGACAGGTTTTCTCCACATTGGCCAGGCTGGTCTCGAGCTCCTGTCCTCAAGTGATCTGCCTGCCTTGGCCTCCCAAAGTGCTGGGATGACAGGTGTGAGCCACTGTGCCCAGCCAGGGATCTCTGACTTGCTCATATCACCTCCGCACTCCCCAAACTGCCAGGCATACAATACAATAGGAACTCAGTAAATAACTGTCAAGTAAGTTAACAAAGGGATAAATATTACTCTCATTTTTGGATATGAATCACAGAGATGCTCAAAAATGCAGCCTCACGACAAAGTGAAGATAACCCAGGTGTCCAGCAAAGCAGGACGGGTCAAGAGGACTGGGCCTTCCCGTGGAATACTATGCAGCCGTGAAAAAGACAGAGCTTCATAAATCAGAACCTCCCGCATATGTTGTTAGAGAGAAGAGCGGCCAGGCACAGTGGCTCACACCTGTAATCTCAACACTCTGGGAGGCCCAGGTGGGAGGGTCACCTGAGACCAGGAATTTGAGACCAGCCTGGGCAACATAGCTAGACCCAATCTCTATAAAACATTTTTTAAATTAGGTGGGTGTGGTGGTGTACACCTGTAGTCCCAGCGACGTGGGAGACTGAAGGCGGGAGGATTCCTTGAACCCAGGAGGTCAAGGTTGCAATGAGTCATGATCGTACCACTGCACTCCAACCAGGGCGGCAGAGAGAGACCCTGCCTCTTAAAAAAAACCAAGGCAGGGTAGGGGGGCCAGGAGTCACGGCTCACACTTGTAATCTCAGCATTTTGGGAGGCAGAGGCAGGTAGACAGCTTGAGGCCAAGAGCTCAAGGCCAGCCTGGGCAACACGGTGAAATCCCATCACTACAAAAAATATGAAAAGAAATTAGTCAAGTGTGGTGTTGCAAATCTATAGTCCCAGCAACTCAGGAGGCTGAGGAGGGAGGACCATTTGAGCCCAGGAAGCGGAGGTTGCAGTCATCTGTGATCACACCACTGCACTCCAGTCTGTGTGACAGTGAGACCTTGTCTCAAAAAAATTAAAAAATATTTTAAAAAGGAAAAGCAAAGGGCAGAATGGTATTAGAGTAACCTGCTATCGGCAGCACACGGTGGCTCTCGCCTATAATGCCAGAACTTTGGGAGGCTGGGGCAGGCAGATCACTTGAGCTCAGGAGTTTGAGACTAGCCTGGCTAATATGGTGAAACCCTGTTTCTACTAAAAATACAAACATTAGCCGGGTATGGTGGTAGGTGCCTATAATCCCAGCTACCTGGGAGGCTGAGGCAGGAGAATCACTTGAACCCGGGAGGCGGAGGTTGCAGTGAGCCGAGACCGTGCCACTGCACTCCAGCCTGGGCAACAGAGCAACACTCTGTCTCAAAAACAAAACAAACCTGCCTTAAAAAGTGTGTGTGTATAAGTGGGTATCAGGAAAACACAGACAGAGCAAGCGAGAGAGATGTTTTTACATGCACAGAACATCTCTTTGAAAGGAGACCCAGGGCTGGGCACAATGGCTCGCGCCTGTAATCCCAGCACTTTGGGAGGCCAAGGGAAGCGGATCATGAGGTCAGGAGTTCGAGACCAGCCTGGCCAACATAGTATAACCCCGCTTCTACTAAAAATACAAAAATTAGCTGGGCGTGGTGGCAGGCACCTATAATCCCAGCTACTCAGGAGGCTGAGGCAGGAGAATCACTTGAACCTGGGAGGTGGAGTTCACAAGAGTGAAACTCCATCTCAAAGAAAAAAAAAAGAAAGGAGGCCCCAATATCATGTTGTCTCTGGGAGGAGAACATGGGTATAGGTGGCTGGGAGTTGGGGGGAGGGATGAGACTTGTCACTAGAAATCCTTGGTACCATCTGAGTTTTCCACTTGAGCATGTGTTCCCTATTCCAAAAAAAAATCAAATAAATGCGCACAATTTTTAAAGTCCCAGAGAAAAGCTATTTCCCAGGTTTGGCCCGCTCCCCACGCCTTCCCTGGGGCTGCAGCAGCAGCAAGCTGTCCCTTCTGTCCCTCCCCTGGGCCTGGCATTCAGGGCAGGCTGAGGCCTCCCTGCAGGATGAGCAGAGCTGCCCCAGGGCCTGCCCAGGGCTCGCTGGAAATTACTTCCAGACTCCACTTTCACCGGGTGAGGCTGGGGGAGGGGGAGATATACAAAGGAAGAGCAGAAGGAGGAGGGAGGAGAGGAAAGGAGGGAGAAGGGAGGAAGAGGCCTGTGAGCACTGTGAGAGCACAGTGGAAGGGGCAGCCCTGGGCAGAAAGGGGCTGGGAATGCCACCTTCCACCCGGCTAAAGAAACGGCCACCATGGCCGTTCAAGGTGCAGCATGAGGGGTCAGGCACGGTGGCTCACACCTGTAATCCCAGCACTTCAGGAGGCTGAGGTGGCTGGATTACCTGAGGTCAGGAGTTCAAGACCAGCGTGACCAACATGGTGAAACCCCCGTCTCTACTAAAAAATACAAAACTTAGCCGGGCATGGTGGCAGGTACCTGTAATCCCAGATTCTCGGGAGGCTGAGGCAGGAGAATCTCTTGAACCTGGGAGGTGGAGGTTGCAGTAAGTGGAGATGGTGCCATTGCATGTCAGCCTGGGCAACAGAGCAAGACTGTCTCAAAAAAAAAGAAAAGAAAAAGAAACAAGCAGCTTCTGTAATAGCCAAAGGGGAATGGACCCAATGTCTCTCCACAGATAAATGGATCAACAAAATCTGGTCCGTTCATCCAATGGAATATTATTCAGCCATTAAAAGGAAGGAGGCGCCACTACGACAGGGGTGGACCTGGAAAACAGGACGCAGATAGAAAGACACCAGACACAAGAAGATCGCCTACAGTATGATTGCGCTCATGTGAGTTACCTAGAACAGGCAAATCCATGGAGATAGGAAGTGGATTAAAGCTTGCTGGGGCTGGGAGGAGCAGGGGATCTGGAGTGACGCGTATCCTTTTAGGGTGAGAAAAACGTTCTCGATCTAGACAGAGGTGACTGTTGCACAACTGTGGAGATACTAAAACCACTGCATTATACACTTCACACGGCTGGATTTTATGAAATTGATGTCTCTCAACAAAGCTGTTTACAAAACTTAAGAGAAAATAAAGTCACCATGTGGCCAACCCCACCACCCTTACCACAACTCTTCACTCCAACCTTCATTTCCCAGGCTGCAAATTCACTCAAAGCATCATCCTCCCCACAGGCCACCCCTCAACCCCCAAACACAGAAGCCTGATCAACAGGCAGGATGACGCCCCACCTCCAGTCTTGGCTGCACAGCCTGGGTCCCTCATGTGACTCACGCGGGCCCCAGTTCACCCTGGTTCCCTCCCTCCTGCACGTGCAAAGGAGGATGGTGGCAAGCTCAGCTTCATGTTCCCCCCACCAAACCGCCCACCCACACCCCAAGCCAAAAATGGGCCCAACAAGAAGACACAGAAACCACAATGTGCTGGGTGTGCAGAATTTCCTAAGTTATGTAAAGTGCTGACTTCAGAAGCACAGACACCTTTATACTTCAAAAAACAAAACCCAAAATGTAGAAACCTTTACACATCCACAAAAACATACACACACACATATGCGCGCACACACACACTCACACACAGAGAACCCCACGCTGGAAGGGTTAAGGGAAAGACTCGGTGGGGGCCCTGCCCTGTGCTTTGTGGTCCCTTGGGAGGCTACACTGATCAAGTGAGATTCAGGACTAGCATTAAGCAGGGAGGAGAGAAAAAAGCAAGGTGTTCCTAAGCAATTCTTTTATGAAATAATAGGCCAGGTGAAGTGGCTCACGCTTGTAATCCCAGCACTTTGGGAGGCTGAGGCGGGTGGATCACGAAGTCAGTAGTTCAAGACTAGCCTGGCCAACACTGTGAAACCCCATCTCTACTAAAAAATTTATATAAAAATTAGCTGGCATGGTGGTGGGTGCCTGTAATCCCAGCTACTCAGAAGGCTGAGGCAGAAGAATCGCTTGAACCCAGGAGGCGGAGGTTGCAGTGAGCCGAGATTGCACCACCGCACTCCAGCCTGGGCAACAGAGCGAGACTCCATCTCAAAAAAAAGAAAAAAGAATAAAAGAAATAATAATCCTGACCAAGTGTGGTGGCTCACACCTATAATCTTAGCACTTTGGGAGGCTGAGGCAGGTGGATCGCCTGAGGTTAGGAGTTCCAGACCAGCCTAGGCAACATGATGATACCACATCTTTAAAACAACAAAAACAAAAATAAAGAAATAATAGTCTACAGACATACATTTTTGCTTTCAAGCAACCAAGCTATTGATTCAGTGGAATTCCTGGGAAGGGCTTTCCCGGCTCCAGCCTCTCTCACTCCCAAGCCACCCTGACCCTGCCCCTCCAAGACAACACTCCTGTACAATTTACCTTCCCAAAATGCTGACTGGTGGAAATTGTCTTCTAAGTGGGCAGGGGAAAAAACAAAAAAACTTGGATTCATTCATTCAACAAATATTTAGTGCTGTACCTACTAAGCCCCAGGCTTCAAGAAAACCATCATGGAGCTAAATTCTTCTGAAAGCAGCAAACATAAATTAGGAAAAAAATTAATCTTGAATGTAACATTGTCTAGTGTTGAGTGGCTAGGGGAATATAGTGCAGGATAAGGGAATGATGGGGGAAGGGAGGTTTCCCTTTATTTATTTATTTTGTTTTGGAGACAGGGTCTTACGCTGTGGCCCAGGCTGGGGTGCAGTGGTGTGATCTCGGCTTACTGCAGCTTCCAACTCCTGGGCTCAAGTGACCCTTATGCCTTGGCCTCCCAAAGTGCTGGAATGATGAGCATGAGCTGCAGTGTTCAGCTGAGCGTTTCAGTTTTAAATGAGGGTAGTCAGGGAAGTTCTGCCACCAAAGGTGACACTGGCATGGAGGAAAGAGATGCCTGCACATATGTAAGGGAAAAGCATTCCAGGCAGAGGGAAGAGAGCATGCTAAGGCCCGGAGGCAGGAATATCCATGGATGGCTCTAAGAACAACTAGAAGACAGTCGGGAGTGATGCCACAGAGGTGGGGGTGAGGGGGTGTGGGCAGGGCCCAGTGCAAGACCAGTGGTTTCTTGTACTGTGTTCTAACCTTCCATAGCATCTCAAGGATGACAACGTGCTTCTCATACTGGGGCCGGGACCCATGAGGCTGTATTCTCAAGAGTCCTGAAGTTACCCACACAGTTCAAGTGTTCTCCTATTTCCATTCTCGGTGTTTATTTTTTTGAGATGGAGTGCCACTCTGTCACCTAGGCTGGAGTACTGTGGTGCAATCTCAGCTCACTGCAACCTCCACCTCCCAGGTTCAAGCAATTCTCCTGCCTCAGCCTCCTGAGTAGCTGGGGTTATGGGTGCCTGCCACCTGGCTAATGTTTGTATTTTTAGTAGAGATGGGTTTCTCTATGTTGGCCAGGCTGGTTTGGAACTCCTGGCCTCAAGAGATCCTCCCACCTTGGCCTCCCAAAGTGCTGGGAATTTACAGGCATGAGCCACCGCACCTAGCCCTTCTCAGTGTTTTCCAAACTGCAGGCTGAAATCTTTGAGGGCTAGTGAAATCAATGCAGTGAATCTCAACCACCATTTAAAGAAATGAGGAAGGCTGGGCGCGGTGGCTCATGCCTGTAATCCCAACACTTTGGGAGGCCGAGGTGGGCGGATCACAAGGTCAGGAGGCCGAGGTGGGCGGATCACAAGGTCAAGAGATCTGACACCATCCTGGCCAACAAGGTGAAACCCCGTCTTTATTAAAAATACAAAAATTAGCTGGGCGTGGTGGCGCGTGCCTGTAGTCCCAGCTACTCGGGAGGCTGAAGCAGGAGAATTGCTTGAACCCGGGAGGCGGAGGTTGCAGTGAGCCGAGATCGCGTCACTGCACTCCAGCCTGGTGCCTGGCAATGGAGCAACACTCTGTCTCCAAAAAAAAAAAAGAAAGAAAGAAATGAGGAAAAAGGACAATAACATTTGAAAAATGTCTTGCTGAACGACTCAAAGATAATCAGGCTAAGGGTCCCACAAACCTTTAGTCTCAGGCATGTGTGTTTGTGTCCATTCATTCTGGGTCACAGTGTAAAATGTACGTATTACTGGGGACGGCAAGTCAGAAAGGCAGAAAAACAGCAGATCCAGATATCCTCCGCCCAGAACTGAGTCGTGTCAGCATTTACAGATATGTGCCTGCTGCGGCAAACTGTTACACGCTCCTGTAAAACCATGCTCTTTATTTCCCAGGTACCACAGCTAGACTACACTACCCAGCATACCTTGCAGTCAGGGTGGTCACATGACTGCCATCTGGCCAACGGAATGGGAATGGAAGTGTTTTCCTCCCCATCCTCTTTTTTTTTTTCTCTGAGACAAGATCTGGCTCTGTCACCCACGCAGAAGTGCAGTGGCCTGATCATGGCTCACTGCAACCTCTAACTCCCGGGCTCAAGTGATCCTCCCTCCTCAGTCTCCCAAATAGCTGCAACCACAGGCACGCACACCACACCCAGCTCATTTTTGTATTTTTTGCAGAGATGGAGTTTCGTCATGTTGATCAGGCTGTTCTCGAACTCTTGGGCTCAGGAGATCCCCCGACCCCGCACTTTGGGACTGCAGGCCTGGGCTGCCGTACCCGGCCCTCTGTGCTCTTTTCTCACCTCCAGTGGGCTCCACAGACTTAGGAGGGGGCAGAGCCACAAAAACGGAAGCCGGCTTCCCTCAATGAGCATGAGTGAGGCCACTTGACCAGGCACACCCTTATTGGTCGATGACACGTGCAAAAAAAGCTTTCGTCACCCAGAGCCCCTGCAAGCGAGGGATTATTTGTCACAGCAGCTAGCATGACCTGGGCTCACAGGAGTCCCTAATGAAGGTTGGACAACTCAGCAGCTGGCTGAGCAGAAACTTTTAAATAAGTTTCAGAAACAGACGGGAGGAAATTGAGTTCCCGTGCATGCTTCAAGGTGCAGGTACAACAGGATGCTGAACTCAGCTATGGTGAAGATCACGGCCACATCCAAGGCCAGAGGTTTAGTGTCGGCAAAATGTTCTCAGCCACATCAAACTCATAATTTAAAAAGAAACAGCCCCATGACCAAGGCCTGACCTGTGTCTCCAGCCCAGATTGACACCAATAATAAGAGCCTTCATTTATAAACCCCCACTGTCATAAATGAAGAACTGGGCTGAGCACTTTAATCATCTTTTTGGGACAACCCTGCAGAGTAGGTTCTTTATCTCCATCTTGCAGATTAGGGCAACTGAGGCCTACGGCAGCTGCCCCGAAGATGAGAACTGCTGTTCACCATGGGCCTGCAGGCATTTCAGTGCTTAATTCACAAGTCAGCCCCAGGAAGTGAGAGCCTAGAACTGAAACCCAGTGGGGCCGGGCACGATGTCCCCCACCACACCCACCTCAGTGCTTGGCACATGGAAAGTAGGCAATGCTATTTGTTCAATCAATGAACCAACAGACACTTTTTTCCCTTTGTACAGATGAAGCTGTGAGGATCAGAGAGGGCAGGTTGCTGACCAGAGGTCACCCAGGAAGCCAGTGACAGAGCTGGACTGCGGACAAGGTCTGGCCCCTAAGTACTCCCCCCGCCTACTCAGCCAGCCTGTCCCCGGAGCCCTCGCACCCACCTAAAGCTGGATTCGCCCCAGTTTTCAAGCCTCCAGGCCCTTTTGGGAGATGTTCCGAACTCTCTCACCCCTCCACTCCCAACACTCTTTCTTTTGGTTCACTCAGTTGTCCCGAGTTCCTCATTCAATAAATATTCACACACTCAGCAATGGACAGAGGCACGTGCTACATGCAGGCTCTGCTCTAGACACTGAGGGTCAGTGGTAAGGAAAGAAGATCTCCGGCACTTAAGGTTTCCGTTCCTGAGGACAGTTAAGGGTGACAATGGAAAAGAACAATAATATAACATATTAAATATTTTAAAAGACTTAATTTACATGTATTTGATTTATATCCACTGAATACAAACATTATATATTTATGATTTATATTTATATAAAAATACAGATGATATCTAAGTAAAAATTGTTTTATAAATATTAGAAATACTTATTGCCGGGCACAGTGGCTCATGCCTGTAGTCCCAACACTTTTGGGAGGCTGAGGGGGGAGGACAGCTTATGCCCAGGAGTTTGAGACCAGCCTGGGCAACATAGCAAGACCCCATTTGTACAAAAGAATAAATTTATGAAAAAAATAAAGAAAACTATTTACAAATATTACAAAATATGGCTATATATAAAATCAAGGCTGGGTGTGGTGGCTCACACTTTCAGTCCCATTACTTTGGGAGGCCAAGGCGGGCAGATCCTTGGCCTCCCAAAGCCACCACACCCAGCCTCAAGTCAGCAGTTGGAGACCATCCTGGCCAACATGATGAAACCCTCTCTCTACTAAAAATACAAAAATTAGCCAGGAGTGGTGGCGTGTACCTGTACTCCCAGCTACTAGGGAGGCTGAGGCAGGAGAACTGCTTGAACCCAGGAGGCGGAGGTTATACTGAACCAAGATTGCACCCGTGCACTCCAGCCTGGGTGACAGAGCGAGACTCTGTCTCAAAAAATAAACATAAAATAAAATCCATGTAACATGGATGGCATGTCAAAAATGAAGTGCTATGAAGAATAAGCAATGAGAGAGACATGCAAGGGAGCTGCAATTTTGAACAGGGTGACAAGAGCGGTATTGGCTAAGGAGAGGAAGGGAGGCGACGCGGTGGAGGAACAGCAAGCTCAAAGGCCCTGGGGTGAGACTCATGCCTGCCTTGAAGGAGGAGGTCGGTGTGGCTGAAGTGAGTGAACAAAGAGGACTCAGTGGGAGGTGAAGTTAGAGGGAGAAATTCAGAAGCCAGGCTGTACATTAAATATAATAATACAGGCTGGACACAGTGGCTCACACCTGTAATCCCAGCACTTTGGGAGGCCGAGATGGGAGGATCACCTGAAGTCAGGAGTTCAAGACCAGCCTGGCCAACATGGTGAAAACTCGTCTCTACTAAAAATACAAAAATTAACTGACTGTGGTGGTGCACCCCTGTAATCCCAGCTGCTCAGGAGGCTACGGCCATAGAACCGCTGGAACCTGGAGGCAGAGGTTGCAGTGAGCCGAGATCATGCCACTGAACTCCAGCCACCGAGACAGAGTGTCCTTCTCTGGGTGACAGAGGACACTCTCTCTGTCTCAATAATAATAATAATAATAATAATAATAACAACAACACAGGCTGGGCGCAATAGTTCACACCAGCAATCCCAGCACCACACTGGGAGGCCCAGGAAGGAGGATCGCTTGAGCTCAAGAGTTCAAGACCAGCCTGGACAACAAAGCGAGATCCCAAATCTACAAAAAAATTTTAAAGATCAGCTAGGCATAGTGGCACATACCTATAGTCCCAGATCCTCAGGAGGCTGAGGAGGGAGAATCGCTTGAGCCCAGGAGGTCAGGGATACAGTGAGCTATGACTATACCACTGCACTCCAGCCTGGGCAACAGAGCAAGACTGTCTCAAAATATAATAATAGTACATGTTGGGGCTGGGCGTGGTGGCTCGCGCCTGTAATCCAAGCACTCTGGAGGCCAAGGTGGGCGGATCACCTGAGGTTGGGAGTTCAAGACCAGCCTGACCAACATGGTGAAACCCCGTCTTTAAAATAATAATAATAATAATAATAATAATAATAATAATAATAATAATAGTACAGGTTAAACACACCTTATCTGAAATACTTGGGACCAGAAGTGTTCCAGGTTTCAGATTTTGTAGGAGTTTTGAAACATTTGCATATACATAATAAGATGTCTTAGGGATGGGAACTGAGTATAGACATAAAATTCTGAAAGGTTTTTTTGTTTTTTGAGACAGAATCTCGTTCTGTCGCCCAGGCTGGAGTGTAGTGGCACAATCTTGGCTCAGTGCAACCTCCTTCTCTGGGTTCAAGTGATTCTCCTGCCACAGCCTCGATAGTAGCTGGGATTACTGGTGCGCACCACCACACCTGGCTAATTTTTGTGTTTTTAGTACAGACGGGGTTTCACCATGTTGGTCAGGCTGGTCTTGAACTCCTGACCTTGTGATCTGCCCACCTCAGCCTCCCAAAGTGCTGGGATTACAGGCATGAGCCACCACACCCAGCCTCTAAACGTAATTTTATAAAATATTTTTAATAATGTTGTGCATGAAAAAATTTGTGTACACTGAACCATCAGAAAGCAAAGGCTTTGGCCGGATGCAGTGGTGTGCACCTGTCTCTACTAAACATACAACAATCAGCCAGTGCACCTGTAATACCAGCTATTCAGGAGGCTGAGGCAGGAGAATCGCTTGAACTCAGGAGGCGGAGGTTGCAGTGAGCCGAGATAGCACCATTGCACTTCAGCCTGGGTGATGAAGCAAGAATCCACCTCAAAAAAATAAAAAGAAAAGAAAGCAAAGGCTTCATGCCCGTGATCAAAAAGTTTCAGATTTTGGAACATTTTGAATTTTTAGATTAGGGAATACGCAACTTGTAGTTAAAAAGTGGAAAGAATCCAAGTTTATCCATTTTAGCAGAAAAACGGGTAAACAAACTGTGGTATATTACGCAATGGAGTATTACCCAGCCTTAGAAAGGAATGAACTTTGATACATGCTATAGCATGTATGAGCCTTTTCTGTGTTAAGTAAAATAATCCAGACACCAAGGAACAAATATCACATGTTTCCACTTAGAGGGGGTTCCTAGAGTAGGGAAAGTCAATGAGACAGAAAGCAGAAGAGTTGTGCAGGTGCTGGCGGCCAGGGTGAATGGAGGGTTACTGTTCAACGGGTATAGAGTTTCTGTTTGAAAAAATTCCTAGAAATAGACCAGGTGTGGTGGTGCATGCCTGCAATCCCAGCACTTTGGGAGGCTACGGCAGGTGGATGGCTTGAGCCCAGGAGCTTGAGACCAGTCTGGGCAACACAGTGAGACCCCATCTCTACAAAAAAGTAAATTAGCCAAGTATGGTGGCACGCTCCTGTAGTCCCAGCTATTTGGGAGGGTGAGGTGGGAGGATCACTTGAGCCCAGGAGGCAGGGGTCGGGGGGGTGGAGGTTGCAGTGAGCCGAGATCCTGCCACTGCACTCCAGCCTGGATGACAGAACGAGAACAGGTCTCCAAAAAAAAAAGGCAGGGCATGGTGGCACGCACCTGTAATCCCAGCTACTCAGGAGGCTGAGGCAGGAGGTTCAGTGAGCCGAGATTGCACCACTGCACTCCAGTCTGGGTGACAGAGCCAAACCTAGTCTCAAAAAAAAAAAAAGGTCCTAGAAATGGATAGTAGCGATGGTTGTACAACATTATGGAGGTACTCAGTGACACTGAATTGTACACTTAAAAATGGTTGAAATGGTTCAATTTTATGTTATATATACTATACCACAATAAAATTATAAGAACAGCAGCTAACATTTAGTTGCTTTTGATGTATCAGGTGTTGCTCAATTTTTTTTGTTTTATTTGCATGCAGCCAAGTCCAACAGGCATTGCTCTAAAAGCTTCACATATGTTAATTCATGTGCTTTTCCACCAACTCTACAGGGAAAGTGTCTTCTTGATGGCACTGCCAGACAGAAATACAAATGCAAGAGTCCCCCTTAAAGCAGGTACACATTCCAAGACCCCAGTGGCTCTCTGACACTGAGGACAGCACCAAACTCTACATACACACCATGCTTTTTCAATCAGATAACCAAGACAGCAACTAAGTGACTAACGGCGGGTAGCATGTACACTGTGGATATGCTGGACAAATGGGTGACTCAGCTCTCCAGCAGGACAGCCGGAGATTTCATCACACTACTCAGAACTGCATGCAACTTAAAACTTAGGGACTGAAGACTGGGCGCCTGTAATTCCAGCAATTTGGGAGGCCAAGGTGGGTGGATCACCTAAGATCAGGAGTTAGAAACCAAGCTGGCCAACATGGTGAAACCCCATCTCTACTAAAAATACAAAATTAGCTGGGTGTGGTGGCATGCGCCTATAGTCCCAGCTACTCAGGAGGCTGAGAAGGGAGAATCGCTTGAACCTGGGAGGCAGAGGTTGCAGTGAGATCAAGGCCCAGATCATGCCATTGCACTCCAGCCTGGGCGACAAAGCAAGACTCTGTCTCAAAAAAAAAAAAAAAAAAAGTTTAGTTTTAAAAGAGAAAGGAGAGTCAAGGATGGTGCCAAAGTATCTGGCCCAGGCGGTTGGGAGCTTGGAGTTGCCGTTTACTGAGACGGTGACAACATGGAAAGAAGCAGGCTTTGCTTGTTTGTTTTGATTTTCATGGGTTTTTTCCCGAAAAAACTGTATCAGGAGCATGGTGTTGAACACATTAAGTCTGAGGTGTCTCTGGACAACCTAGTGAGTTTGGCGAAGTGGCGAAGGCTGCAGACAGCGTGCAAGTGACCAAGGCGGAAAGTGAATGAAATCCCTCCGGCGCAATCTCCCTGAATTCCTCTGCTTGGTCACTTTCAAGGTCCAGCCTCCCTCCTGGTTCCCACTGAAGCGGGAACAGCCAACACGGCCTCCTCCCAGTCCCAAAAGGCACAATCCACGTCAAGTGTTAGCCCATGACGCCGTTCCCCCGTTCTCTCTCATCCCCAGCCATTGCTTCACTCTGGGTTCCGGGCTCTGAGCCTTCGGAGAATGGGTTCCAGAAGCTACACCGCCCACTCCTCCCGCCCACCCTGCAGAGCCAGTCAAGGCCTGACGCCACTGCTCATTCTCAAGCATCTGGTAAGGACTGGAGAGCTGAGTGGTAAATACAATCAAACACGGGACTGGGAGATGCCAAACGCTGCGTGCAGTGTGCAGCCTAGGGCGTATGAAGAAGGGAAACAGAATTTACATTCATGTGGCTCCATGATCTTTCACTGGAAACCTCTGAAGTGAGATGTGTTTTGAAATATGGCTGGGTGCAGTGGCTCATGCCTATAATCCCAGCACTTTGGGAGGCCAAGGCAGGCGGATCACGAGGTCAGGGGTTCAAGACCAGCCCAGCCAACATGGTGAAACCTTGTCTCTGCTAAACACACAAAAATGAGCTGGGCGTGATGGCGCACGTCTGTAATCCCAGCTACTCGGGAGGCTGAGGCAGGAGAATCACTTGAACCCGGGAGGCGGAGGTTGCAGTGAGCCAAGATCGCACCACTGCACTCCAGCCTGGGCAACAGAGCTAGACTCCATCTCAAAAACTAACTAAATAAATAAATGAAATGTAGACTTTTTCAGGCTTTGCCGGGGGTCAGGGTGAAAGCACAGAACAGCCCCAGTGGGCCCTGAGACACCCAGCAATCACATGTTAATGCTTCTGCAGTCAAACATATGAATATTCACATGGAGCTCTATAAAGATGGGTTATAAATAGCCTGGCTTCAGGTCAAGTCTTGTCCCTGGATGAGTAACTGCAGGTAAATGAGGTGCCATGAGCATTATTTATGCTGCTGGTGGTGTTTTCATATCTTGTCTTGTTCACTGGCCATTAAAACAGCAGAATAGACTTTGTTCCCTAAACCTGGAAGCTCTCCAAAGGCCAGAAATGGGGAAGCCGAAGAACCCTGAGTCAGATGAACCTGGCCTCCAATCTCTACTGTTATTTCCTGACCCTGGGCAACTGCCCCACACCTCTCTGACACTTTAGTCCTACAAAGGGTCCGGCTGTTGCCTATTAGAGCTTAAATTTAACATCTGGCCACAGTGGCTGACGCCTGTAATTGCAGCACTTTGGAAGGCTGAGAGGCAGGAGGAACACTTGAGCCCAGAGTTCAAGACGAGCCTAGGCAACTTAGGGAGCGCCCATCTTGAAAAAAATAGGCTGGGCACAGTGGCTCAGGTCTGTGATCCCAGCACTTTGGGAGGCTGAAGCAGGCAGGTCGCCTGAGGTCAGGAGTTCAAGACCAGCCTGACTGACATGGGGAAACTCGTCTCTACTAAAAATACAAAAATTAGCCGAGTATGGTGGTACACACCTGTAATCCCAGCTACTCGGAGGCTGGCAGGAGAATTGCTTAAACCTGGGAGATGGAGGCTGCAGTGAGCTGAGATAGCACCACTGCACTCCAGCCTGGGTGACAAAGTAAGATTCTGCCTCAAAAAAAAAAAAGAAAAGAAAAGAAAAAGAAAAAGAAAAAAAAAAGAATGATAGCAACAAAATGACAGCAATACTAATAAGAGCAGCTAAGCTTTACGAGCCCTCACTGTGATCCAGGACAGGTATGGAACTCTTTGCTGTCATCATCTCACTGAGCCCAACCCTCGTACCACTCCGGGCGGCAGACTCTGCTGTCGTTTAACCTCGTCTAACAGAGGATGACCAGCCTGAGAAAAAGAGAGCTGGGGATCCAAGCCCAAGTTCATCTGACACAGGCCTTCAACACTGTCCACAACTTGAGTCATGCCTTTCCCTAGGCTAGGTGGACCCATGCCTGAAGGGGTCCCCTCCCACTGTGCTGATCATTTGGTCAAATGACAACCCGGATGGTTAAGTTCTGACTGTGTGCTCTCTGCCCTCTCAGACCCGTGCCTGAAGGGGTCCCCTCCCACTGTGCTGATCATTTGGTCAAATGACAACCCAGATTGTTAAGTTCTGACTGTGTGCTCTCTGCCCTCTCACTGGATCCCCCCAAACAAGTCCCATGAGGGAGGTACTATTATTTGACCCCTCAACCGCACCCCAACATGGCGCAGAGTGATGGGAGCCCACACATGTGGTCCCCAGTCCAAAACACTCCACCTCCTGGTCACGATCCCTCCGGTGGTACCATCGGTGCAGCCAGCTCTCATATCACCTGGGATGTGCCAGGCAGCCTTCTGCCACCCAGAACCACCTGGTTTCTCCTTTGTATGGGCCCTCTGAAATCCTCACCTTTTCTTGAGGTCAGACATAGGACTTGAGGACCGACAGGAAGCAGCCACTCCTGCTGGACCGACAGGAAGAAGCTGACTCCTGCCAATGTCCCTGGAGTCCAGCACAGGCCTGGCACTGAACAGCCACTCAAAAGCTCTGGCTGCCGTTTGCCAGCAGTGAGAATGGTGAAGCCTTTCTGGAATGCAACTTGGCGGGGCTACCAAAGTCTAAATGCTTGCTCCCTTTTGCCTCAGCGATTCCTCTTCCAGGAATCTGGCTGGTGGAAACACTCTTGCATAAGCGACCCAAGGTATGGATATAAAAATGTCAGGTGGGGTCATTCCCCAGCTCAAAGCCCTCCCATGGCTCCCATCTCACTCAGATTCAAAGCCAAGGTGCTAGTCAAAGAAAGAGAATGGAAAGTCTACAGCAATAAAGAGGTAGTGCTACCAGGCTAAAAGCAGAGATAAAATGGAACACTAAAATATTCCATTTAAAAGAAACAGGGAATGGCTGGGCGTGGTGGCTCACGCCTGTAATTCCAGTGTTTTGGGAGGCCGAGGTGGGCAGATCACCTGAGGTCAGGAGTTCAAGACCAGCCTCGCCAACATGGTGAAACCCCATCTCTGCTAAGAACACAAAAATTAGCCAGGCATGGTTGCAGCTGCCTTTAGTCCCAGCTACTCAGGAGGCTGAGGCAGGAGAACCGCTTGAACCCAAGAGGCAGAGACTGCAGTGAGCCAAGATCAGGCCACTGCACTCCAGCCTGGGTGACAAAGTGAGACTCTGTCTCAGATAAATTGAATAAATAAAATTTGATGGCAGCTGATCAAAAATTAAAAACAGAATCACTCTATGACCCAGCAATCCCACTTCTGAGCATATAGCCAAATAAAGCGAAAGCAGGATTTCAAAGAGATAATGGTGGCCGGGCACGGCGGCTCACACCTGGAATCCCAGCACTTTGGGAGGCCGAGGTAGGGGGATCACCTGAGGTCAGGAGTTAAGACACCAGCCTGGCCAACATGGGGAAACCCCGTCCATACTAAAAATACAAAAATTAGCCAGGCCTGGTGGCAGGCACCTGTAATCCTAGCTACTCAGGAGGCTGAGGCAGGAGAATCGCTTAAACCTTTGAGGAAGAGGTTGCAGTGAGCCAAGATCACACCACTGTACTCCAACCTGGGTGACAGTGAGATCCTGTCTCAAAAAAAAAAAAAAAAAACACACACACACACACACACAAAAAGAGATATTTGCACACCCATGTTCAAAGCATTATTCACAATAGCCAAGAAGTGTAAGCAACTCAAGTGTTCACCCACATATAAATAGAGGCACAAAATGTGGTCTATTCATACAATGGAATATTATTCAGCCTTAAACAGGAGACAAATCTGGTCATATGCTAGACCACAAATAAGCCTGGAGGACAGTATACTAAGAGAAATAAGCCAGTCACAAGAAGACAGATACTATATGAGTCCACTTAAATTTGGCTTCTAAAGTAGTCAAATTCATTGAGACAGAAAGTTGAATGGTGGCTACTAGGGTCTGGGGTGGGGGGAGTTGTTGGATGCATATAAAGTTTCAGCTGTGCAAGATGAAAAAGTTCTGGAGATCTGTTACACAATGTGAATACATTTCACACTACTGAACTGCACACTGAAAAATGATTAAGGTCAAGTGAGGTGGCTCACGCGTGTGACCCTAGCACTTTGGGAGGCCAAGGCAGGAGGATCACTTGAGCCCAGGAATTTGAGACCAGCCTGGGCAACATGGCAAAACCCCATCGCTACAAAAAAATACAAAACGTAGCTGGGTGAGGTGGTATGTGCCTATAGTGCCAGCTACTTAGGAGGCTGAGGTGGGAGGATCACCTGAACCCAGGATGTTGAGGCTGAAGTGCACTATGATCACACCACTGCACTCCAGCCTGGGCAACTGAGCAAGACTCTGTCTCAAAAAAAAAAAAAAAAAAAATGCAAAGTCTCCGTACCAACTGACCCAGAACTCACAGGAACTGGTGTGCACATTAAAGTCTAGGAAACTGGGCTGGGCGGGGTGACTCACGCCTGTAATCCCAGCACTTTGGGAGGCCAAGGCAGGGGATCACCTGAGGTCAGGAGTTCGAAACCAGCCATGGTCAACATGGTGAAACTTGTCTCTACTAAAAATAAAAATTAAAAAATTAGCAGGACATGGTGGTGGGTGCCTGTAATCGCAGCTACTCGGGAGGCTGAGGCAGGAGAATCACTTGAGCCCAGGAGGCGGAGGCTGCAGTGAGCCGAGATCATGCCATTGCACTCTAGCCTGGGCAACAAGAGCAAAGCTCCATCTCAAGAAAGTCTAAAAAACCGTGTATCTCCAGCACAGCCCAGTGTGTCTGCACTGGCCCGTATAGACTGAAGGCTGGTTAGTGATAGTAACACCAGTAATAGCAACCAGCATTGACAAAGTCCTTGTTATGCACCAGTCACTCCCCAACATATCATCTCAACTAAACCCCACACCCATCCTACCAGGCAGGCGTTTGAGGTCTGGCCCATAATCTGCAATTTCAACCTCCAAAAACCTCTGAAGCCATACTTTTCATTTTCCCTGGCTCATTGTGGGGCAAAGTGGAACTGCAAGGACTGTCCTTAGATCTCCCTCTTAGTAGCAACAGCCGCAGCTATATTTGCTGCAGAAAAATTATTTGCAGAAGGCCAGTATTGGGTTGACAGCTGCAGCAAGCCATGATCACACTACTGCACTCTAGCCTGGGAGACAGAGTGAGACTCTTGTCTCCAAAACAAAACACAGACAGGCTCTGGGACCAGACCATCCAGGGAAGAGACTGGGGGCTCTGCCACTTAGTAGCTGCGAGGCTCTGGGTAAGTCACTTAACTGCTCTGTGCCTCAGTTTACTCATCTGTAACATGGGGCTGCTTCCTGCACCTACCTCCTCCCATCCTTCTGTGAGTGAAGGAGCTGATGCTTGTAAGTGGCCCAGACAGAGCCTGGGCCAGGGTGAGCCAGCGTAAGGCTGGCTGTTACTATCATGCTTGTTAACATCACAATCCGGGAACAGCTCTTAACCAGCTTCCCAACCCTCCTGAAACTCTCTGCCAAACTTTGGGATATAGAGTGGAGTGTGTGTTTCTCGGGGAAAAGCTTGTGGCCTCTAAGCAGATTCCTAAAAGGACCGGAGCTCCCTCTTCCCCCAAATTAAGAATCACCATTTGCCCCTAAGACTCAGGGGCCGAGAAACAAAAGGTACCTCTCCACGCCAGGGCAGGGCAGCTGCCAGAGCTCTCCCTGCCTACCAGCTCCCCGTGCCCCCAGCCCCCACATGACCCCACGGCCTCCCTCTCCTCCTGTGTTTCCCAGCTGGTCCATATTGGCCTCCTGAACACCTTCCCAATTGTACACACACCCTCTGCCTTCACACCCTCTCCTCTATGCAGACTGTGAACAAACTTCACTCCTGAGCCCAACCCAGTACCACCTCCTCCAGGCTCTTCTAGAACCTTCCTTCACCTTCTTTCCTTTTCCCTCCTAAGCCTCCAACTCAGCTCAGACACTTAAAAACCCAGTCTAGGCCGGGCGTGGTGACTCACACCTGTAATCCCAGCACTTTGGGAGGCTGAGGCGCACGGATCACCTGAGGTCAAGAGTCCAAAACCAGCCTGGCCAACATAGTGGAACCTGTCTCTACTAAAAATACAAAAATTAGCCGGGTGTGGTGGCAGGTGCCTGTAATTCCAGCTACTCAGGAGGCTGAGGCAGGAGAATTGCTTGAACCCTGGAGGCAGAAGTTACAGTGAGCCAAGATCATACCAATGCACTCCAGCCTGGCAACAGAGTGAGACTCCGTCAAAAAAAAAAAAAAGCCAGGTACAGTGGCTCATGTCTGTAATCGCAGCAGAGGCCAAGTCAGGAGGATCACACAAGCCTGGGAATTCAAGGCCAGCCTGGGCAACACAGTGAGACCTCATCTCCATCAAACTTTTAAAAATTAGCGTGGTGAGGTGGCGTATGCCTGTAGTCCCAGCTACCGGGCTGGCTGAGGTTGGAGGCTGGAGGCTCGCTTGAGCCTGGGAGGCCAAGGCAGGAGTGAGTATGATCACACCACTGCATTCCAGCCTGGTGACAAAATTACACCCTATCTCAAAAAAAAAAAAAAAAGTAACGGCATGGTGGTCAGGGTACAGGTATACCTTGTTGGATTGTGTTTTGCTTTACTACACTTCAAAGACACTGCACGTTTTTTTTTTTTTTGACAAAGTTTGTGGCAACCCTGCACCCAGTGAGTCTATCTGTATCATTTTCCCAATAACATGCTCACTTCATGTCTGAATCAGCATATTTTAGCAATAAAGCAACACACACACACACACACACACACACACACATATATATACATATATATTTTTTTTTAGACAGAGTCTCGCTCTGTTGCCCAGGCTGGAGTGCGGTGGCGCGATCTAGGCTCACTGTAACTTCCTCCTCCTGCATTCAAGTGATTCTCCTGCCTCAGCCTCCCAAGTAGCTGGGACTGTAGGCACATGCCACCACACCCAGCTAATTTTTGTATTTTTAGTACAGACAGGGTTTCACTGTATTGGCCTGACTGGTCTCGAACTCCTGACTTCATAATCCCAAAGTGCTGGAATTACAGGCGTGAGCCACAGCGCCCGGCCTAAAGCAATTTTTAATTAAGGTATGTACACCAGTTTTTTCTTAGACATAATGTTATTGCACACTTAATAGACTGCAGTATTGTGTAGATGTCACTTTTATATCCACCGGGGAGTCAAAAAACTTGGTGGCTCGTTCTATTGTGATATTCGCTTTATTTCGCTGTCTGGAACCTAACCTACCTCCGTCTTTGGGATATGCTTGCAGCAGGGGACGATGACTCTGGGCCGAGTACAGCACAGGCAGAGGTGGGGAGGCAGGAACAAGCTTGGTGTGAGAAAGGGAAGATGAAAGGGTAGGAGATAAGCCAGGCCATATCAGGCCAACTTTGTACAAGGAGCTGAAGGGGTTTTACCTGAGGGCACTAGAGAGTCACAGGAGGTGGCAAGCCTGTTTTTTAAAAATCAGCCGGGCACAGTGCACTCTGGGAGGCTGAGGCGGGCAGCTCACCTGAGGTCAGGAATTCGAGACCAGCCTGGCCGACATGGTGAAACCCCGTTTCTACTAAAAATGCAAAAATGAGCCAGATGTGGTGGTGTGCGCCTGTAATCCCAGCTACTCAAGAGGCTGAGGCAGGAGAATTGTTTAAATCCAGGAGGAGGAGGTTGCAGTGAGCTGAGATCGCACCACTGCACTCCAGCCTGGGTGACAGAGCGAGACTCCATCTCAAAAAAAAACTAAAAAAATAAAGAATTCCTGGCTGCCTCTTAGCCTGCCTGCCTTCCATCCATCCAGGAAGCCTTCCCTTCCCTTTTCCATGGCTCCACACCATAGCCAGGCTGATTTCCACCCATCAAACCCAGGAAATCTTTGCTTCCAAGCCACCTGTATCCAACGCAGGAAGCCTGACCTCACATCCGTCTAAGCTAAAACCCGTGCAGAAATGTCCCACTTGGCTCCAGTGACACTGACCCTGCCTGGTCCCAATCTCCCTCCACCTACACACCAGCAGCCACCCGGGTGGATTCTCAACCCTCTCTCAGCTTCTCCCTGGGGAACCATCCCCTGGGACTTACTTCGATTATCACTCACACCACGTCTCTCACCAGTGACCCCTACAATTCACTCAGCCATCCCCATCTCCCTCATCTCTGCACCTCACCACCAGCTCAAGGAGTTTAGAGCTTTACTCTCTGGAATTTACACTCCCCACATCACAGTCAACTCTGCCTTATCTCAAGAAAGAACACTTCCTGGCCTTGGGTGCGGTGGCTCATGCCTGTAATCCCAGCACTTTGGGAGGCCAAGGCGGGCGGATCACAAGGTCAAGAGTTTGAGACCTGTCTGACCAACATGGTGAAACCCCACCTATACTAAAAATACGAAAATTAGCTGAGCATGGTGGCACGCGCCTGTAGTCCCAGCTACTCAGGAGGCTGAGGGAAGAGGATCGCTTGAACCCAAGAGGCAGAGGATGGAGTGAGCTGAGATAGCATCACTGCACTCCAGCCTGGGCAACAGACGGAGACTCCATCTCAAAAAAAAGAAAAAAAAAGAACACTTCCTTTCACCCAGCTGCTCAGGGCAATGACCCTGGATCACGCTAGATTCCCTGTTTCTCTTACCCCAACCTCAACCCTCAAAACCTGCCCCAGAAGCTCCCTACTCCAGGAAGCCTACCTTGATGCCTCCTCCTCTGACCTCCCCAGGCTCAGCTGGTAATCCTCGGATACTGATCTGGCTTTGCAGGGGAATGGGTGTGTTCCTGCCTTATCGTTCTCCCCAGTCCCTGAAGGCACAGCACTGGTTATTTGTGCTGGAGGCAGGAACATGGGTCACAGTCCAGGCAGCAGGAGGCCTTAGTGTAAGTCTGAATTAACCAGGAGAATGAAAATCTCAGCTCAGGCAGCAGCTCCCTGTGTGACGCTGGGCAACTCATTTTACCTCTGTGCCTCTGTGACAGGGAGATGGTGGCAACCTGGGGGTCTGGCCCTCGGGAGGATTTTAAGTGAACTGTGCTACCTGCAGTCTATGGGGTGGCACAGCAGGGAGGGGGAGACCAGAGGGACAGGGACCAACACGGTGACCCTCCAAACAGCGTTGGGAGAAAATGAGGAGGAGAAGAAACAGAAGCAGTATCCTTTCTGTAAAGCAAAAATCCACTGCACAAAGCAAGCAATTCGCTCTGGCACAGGAGGTCACTGATGGGGAGGGGAATGAAAATAAAAGGGCATTTTATACACAGGAATATATATTTGTATATATTATATAGTTTTATATTTCTATTAAATATTATTAAATTATGTAATGTCTAATATATGAGTACACACACACACACACACACACACACACACACACACACACACACACACATATTTTTGTTTGTTTTTGAGATGGAGTCTCATTCTGTCACCCAGGCTGGAGAGCAGTGGCGCAATCTCAGCTCCCTGAAACCTCCGCCTCCCGGGTTCAAGGAATTCTCTGCCTCAGCCTCCCGAGTAGCTAGGATTGCAGGCACCCACCACCACGCCAGGCAGGTATTTGTATTTTTAGTATCGACAAGGTTTCATCATCTTGGCCAGGCCAAGGTAGGCGGATCACGAGGTCAGGAGTTCGAAACCAGCCTGGTCAACATAGTGAAACCCCGTTTCTACTAAAAATACAAAAATTAGCTGGGCATGGTGGTGCATGCCTGTAGTCACAGCTACTTGGGAGACTGAGGCAGGAGAATCGCTTGAACCCGAGAGGTGGAGGTTGCAGTGGGCCCAGATCATGCAACTGAACTCCAGTTTGGGCAACAGAGTGAGACTCCATCTCAAAAAAAAAAAAAAAAAAAGTATGAAAATTAGCTGGGTGTGGGGGTGCACACCTTTAACACCAGCTACTCGGAGGCTGAGGCAGGAGAATTGCCTGAACCTGGGAGGTAGAGGTTGTAGTGAGCTGAGATCGCACCACTGTGGGCAACAGATCAAGACTCCATCTTGGGGAAAAAAAATTAAATAAACTGAGTTAAATAAGTCTCCCAATTCAGGTCAGGTGCAGTGGCTCACACCTGTAATCCCAGCACTTTGGGAGGCTAAGGTGGGTGGATCACCTGAGGTTAAGAGTTCGAGAACAGGCCAGGCCAATATGGTGAAACCCCGTCTTTTTTTTAAAAAAAAAAAAAAAAAAAAAAAAAGATTTCGAGACCAGCCTGTCATGGTGAAATCCTGTCTCTACCAAAAATACAAAAATTAGCTGGGCATGGTGGCATGCGCCTGTAATCCCAGCTACTCGGGAGGCTGAGACAGGAGAATCGCTTGTACCCAGAAGGCAGAGGTTGCAGTGAGCCAAGATCACGCCACTGCACTCCATCCTGGGCAACAAGAGCAAAACTCCATCTCAAAAAAAGTCTAAAAATTTTTAAATAAAAAAGCAGAACCATTGAAGGGGACATGCTTGGGAAGGGACAAAGGACTGGGCAGATGTCAGGGGATTTGGTTCCTTTGGCTAAAGAGAGAAATTTGACAGAAAAAACAACCCTGCACAAAACAGCCTTGAGACAGCAAGCAAACTGCAGGTGGGTGAGGACTTTTCCTCAGTTTTATCAACTCCAAGATGCACGTTTTTCACACTTTACCGCCTCTGAAAAGAAAGACGCATCTTACAACTGATGGCTGCTTAGCCCGGGATATACTGCATGTCGGCTTTCACTCCCGGGTGATCTGCAGGAGAAACACCTGAACTCACGAAGCCTCAGTTTCACCGCTGAGCAGTGGGGAGGTCGACCATCCTGACCTGCCTTGCAGGTTCCCATTCATTCCCTCTTTGAACAGCACTTAGGGAGTGAGTACAGGACTCCAGGCTCACACACAGGCACCTGGGAGGCGGCCGGGCCAGGACAGGCATCGCCTGTAGACAGAGACTGAGCGCTGCCCCAAGACCCATGGCCACCTTGACAGGATGACAGGCCTGCTGGGGAGCTCTGCTGCCGCCAGGAGAGGCCTAGGACTTAGGGCTAGGCTGCCTGTGCCAAAGAACTGCCCAGAGATGAGGCTTGATGAAAATGCCGGGCATGGCAGCTCACGCCTGTAATCCCAGCACTTTGGGAGGCCGAGGCAGGTGGGTCACCTGAGGTCAGGAGTTTGAGACCAGCCTGACCAACATGGTGAAACACCATCTCTACTAAAAATACAAAAAATAGCTGGGCATGGTGGTAGACGAGTGTCACCCCAGCTACTCGGGAAGCTGAGGAAGGAGAATCGCTTGAACCCAGGAGGCGGAGGTTGCAGTGAGCTGAGATCACACCACTGGACTTCAGCCTGGGAGAGAGAGCCAGATTCTGTCTCAAAAAAAAAAAGAAAAGAAAAGAAAAGAAAATGCTGATTCCCGGACTCCACTCATGGGGATTCCCCAGAGTTTGGTCTGCATGAGGCCCAGGGATGGTCATTCTTCGCAAACATCCCAGGTCATTTGGAAGCAGATGGGACATTTTCTTTCTCTTTTTTTTTTTTTTTTTTTTTTTGAGACAGAATCTCGCTCTGTTGCCCAAGCTGAAGTGCAGTGGTGCAATCATGGCTAACTGGAGCCTTGACCTTCTGGACGAAAGTGATCCTCCCACCTCGCAGCCTCTCGAGCTGCTGACCTACAGGCAGGCACCACCATGCCTGGCTACTTTTGTAGTTTTTGTAGACACGGGGTTTCACCATGTTGCCCAAGCCGATCACAAACTCCTGACCTCAGGTGATCCACCCACCCTGACCTCCCAAAGTGCTGGGATTACAGGTATGAACCACTGAGTCCCAGCCAGTGGGACCCTTTTTGAGAAACATACGAAAACTCCAAAGACGGGGGTCTCTGCTCTCCTTTCTCCATCCCTGGGACATGCCTGTCATCCATCCTTCCATCATTCAACAAGCTTCTACAGAGCACCTACGGCACGCCAGGAGCTCAGACACAGGGAACACAGCACTCCCTTCTCAACTTCTGCAGTTTGGAGGCTTGTAAGAAAGCCAGGCCTGAAGAAATACTCATGGGAAAGAATTTCTTAAAGGAAGGCATTTGCGATACACACACCAACATGCCTGCATCTCAAAAAGATGACGCTCAACCCAAAGCACTCATCAGGGCAGGTGTCCACCTCTGAAACTCTAGAAGACGCAAGGCTGACCCACAACGACAAGGCAGGCCAGTCGTGGGCATCTGCCTGCCCAGCCTCACACCTGACTACTGCTTCTGGGAGCGGGTACTGACCAGGAAGGGGCACAGGGCAACTTTCTGGCAGTGACGAGAATGTGCTGTATCTCGATAGGGATTAGGACTCATGGAAAGGAATGCTTAAGCTATGTGCACTTTAATGAATGGCTCTCTGCAGCCTCAGCCTCGTGGGCTCAAGCAATCCTCCCACCTCAGCCTCCAGAGTAGTTCCAGGTGGGAGCCACCACAAACAGCTAAGGTTTTTATTTTTTTTGGAGAGACAGGATCTCATTGTGTTGCCCAGGCTGGTCTGCGACTCCTGACCTTAAGTGATCCTCCCACCTCAGCCTCCCAAAAAGTGCTGAGATTACAGATGTGAGTCACCATGCCCGGCCCCTCTGTGAATTTTACTGTATATGAATTACACTTCAATGAAAAAGGATTGGGAAACGCCGGGTGCGGTGGCTCACACCTGTAATCACAGCACTTTGGGAGGCCAAGGAGGGCAGATCATCTGAGGTCAGGAGTTTGAGACCAGCCTGAGGTTGGGAGTTCAAGACCAGCCTGGCCAACATGGAGAAACCTTGTCTCTACTAAAAATACAAAAATTAGCTGGACATGGTGGTGGGCGCCTGTAATCCCTACTCAGGAGGCTGAGGGAGGGAGAATGGCTTACACCCGGGAGGCAGAGGTTGTAGTGAGCCAATATTGCACCACTACCTTCCAGCCTGGGCGACAGAATGAGATTCCGTCAAAAAAAAAGTAGGAGGTCACTGAGCACATTCTACAGAGAGAAATTCCACCAGTATCGCAAGGGCTTGTTAAGCTGTGAGCTAAGACCTCTCCCAGGGAGACCTCCCTCACCCAGGCTGGGTGCCTAGTGTCTGAGGTCAATGAGGCGCAATGCATGCCAGCTGATGGAGGTTACAGTCCAGCGAACTGTCCACGCCACCCTCTGAGGCAGGGGCTACGGGTATCTGCCTGCCCAGCCTCACACGGTGGACAAGAGGTGGTATCCGGCCTCTGGAGAGGTGGCTCCAGGGAGCTTCACCTGCAGGCATCCCTGGACACTGGGCCATCCTCTGCCTCCAGTCAGCAGAGGCCACCAGGCACTCTCTCAAGGACCCCAAGGGTCATTAGCAAGGGTCTCACAGCCTCAGACAGATATTCCCACTCACTCCGTTCCCAAGGTTACCAGGCTGGGACACAGAGGACCTAAGAGGCTGAGAAGGGCCATGCAGAAGTTGGCAGCCCCCAGGCAAGCGAGCACTTCAAAGGGAGAGTGCAGAGGGACAGGGTGGGCATGGTAAGGGAATGAAGGCAGCGGGGCCAGGCTGAGGAATCCAGGGGCATCAATCCTTCCTCTGCAACCGCAGGAAGAGCATGTTTTGGCTGGGCACAGTGGCTCATGCCTGTAAGCCCAGCACTTTGGGAGGCTGAGGCAGGCGGATCACGAGGTCAGGAGTTTGAAACCAGCCTGGCCAACATGGTGAAACCCCGTCCCTACTAAAAATATAAAAATTAGCTGGGCATGGTGGTGCGTGCCTGTAACCCCAGCTACTCAGGAGTCTAAGGCAGGAGAATTGCTTGAACATGGAAGGTGCAGGTTGCAGTGAACTGAGATGGAGCCACTGCACTCCAGCCTGGGGGACAGAGCAAGCCTGTCTCAGAAAAAAGAAAGAGAAAGAAAGATCACTTTTGTCCCCGATGTCAAGAGTACACGCAGAAGCAACAAGTAACAACAGTAACAATAGTGACCGTTTACTGTGAGCCAGGCACTTGGAAAACATCCTCTCCTCGCTAGACCTCATTTAACAATAAGGTTATCCAGAGAAGCATTTATTATTTCTCCTGCCCTTCCGCTTCTCTAAGCTGGCCTAAAGGAGGCAAAGAGCTTGCCACCAAGTCCCAGGGTTAGAAGGAGCAGAAACAGGACTTTAATCCACACAGCTGACCCACTTGCTCATCACCTCCAGGGTCATCCTAGGGGTCCACCCCGTGCTGCCAGCCCCACTTCGACTCTTTCTTTAGGAGGACGATTTCTGCACAGAGTAACAGAACCTGTACCCTACACTGTATGCCTCCAGGTATGACCCCCGCCCTCGCCCCACCAAACCTGTGTCATCAGAAACAACCCGCAGGATTCCAGGCTTGGTGTGGCTAAGACAGGGAATTCACCCCAGTCCCAAAGAGGTGATCACAGAAAAAGGACAACCTGATCAAAGCACTCTCTGCTGCCTCAGTTTCCCCAACCTGTGAAATGGGCCTAATGCCACTTCCTTCACAGAACAGGACAGACTCTGGAGGTGCTGAAACAAATTCTGGATCCCAGAAATAACAATACCATTAATAACAATAATAATACAGTGGAAATGATCTTGAATTTGCTTAAAAATGCCTTGATAAAAAAGAAAAATATAAACATGTGCAGGAAAGGGGATAATGGCCTGATCTTTTTTTGATCAGCAAAAAATTCTTGCAGAAGCTGGTGATGGTTATACAGAGGGTGGCTATGCTATTCTCTCAACCCTAAGTGAGTGCTTTAAAATTTCCTTAACAAAAAAAAAGGTCAGGCGTGTGACTCATGCTTGTAATCCCAGAACTTTGGGAGGCCTAGGAAGGCGGATCACCTGAGGTCAGGAGTTCGAGACCAGCCTGGCCAACATGGGGAAACCCCGTCTCAACTAAAAGCACAAAAGTTAGCCAGGCGTGGTGGCGCACGCCTGTAATCCCAGCTACTCAGGAGGCTGAGGCAGGAGAATCGCTGGAGCCTGGGAGGCAGAGGTTGCAGTGAGCCAAGATTGCACCACTACACTACAGTCTGGGTGACAGAGTGAGAGCCTGTCTCAAAAAAATAAAAAATATAAGTTAAAATAATAAATCTGCCAAGCAGAGTCTAGATGGCAAAAAAGAAAAAAGAAAACAAAATAATAACAAGATGGCCAGGTGCAGTGGGTCATGCCTATAATCCCAGGACTTCGGGAGGCCAAGGTGGGAGGACTGCTTGAGCCCAGAAGTTGAAGACAAGCCTGGGCAATATATTAAGACCATGTCACATGAAATAAAATAAAATAAAAATTTAAAAATAATAGGCCAGGCAGGGTGGCTCATGTTTGTATTCCCAGCACTTTGGGAAGCCAAGGCGGGTGGATTGCTTGAGTCCAGGAGTTCAAGACCAGTCTGGCCAACATGGCCAAACCCCAACTCTACAAAAACTACAAAATGATCTGGGTGTCGTGGCCCATACACCTGTAGTCATAGCTAATGAGGCTGACACATGAGAATCACACGAACCGAGGAGGCAGAGGTTGTGGCGAGCCAAGATTGCACCACTGTCCTCCAGCCTGGGCACAGAGCAAGACTCTTGTCTCCAAAAAAAAAAAAAAATTAAATTAAATTAAATAAATAAAAACAAAAAATAATAAGAATCAAAGTGAATCTTCAGCTGGGCACGGTGGCTCATGCCTGTAATCCCAGCACTTTGGGAGGCTGAGGTGGGTGGATCACCAGAGGTCAGGAGTTCGAGACCAGCCTGACCAACATGGAGAAATCCCATCTAAAAATTCCAAAAATTAGCCGGATGTGGTGGCATATGCCTGTAATCCCAGTTACTCAGGAGGCTGAGGCAGGAGAATCGCTTGAACCCTGGAGGCAGAGGTTGTGGTGAGTTGAGACTGCACCATTGCACTCCAGCCTGGGCAACAAGAGTGAGAATCCATCTCAAAAAAAAAAAAAAGTGAATCTTCACTGAGCATTCCCGAGAGCCAGGTCCTATTCTAAAAAGCTTCTCACATCTTCACTCATTGAAGCTTCACAGCACCCAAAGCAGAGGAAGCTCTGTTACAGAAGAAGAAACTGAGGCCCAAAGGGTATCTGAACATTGTCTTCCTTTTATTCTATTTTTGAGATGGAGTCCCGCTCTGTCACCCTGGAGTGCAGTAGTGTGATCTCAGCTCACTGCAACCTCCGCCTCCCAGGTTCAAGTGATTTTCCTGCCTCAACCTCCTGAGTAGCTGGGATTACAAGCATGCAACACCATGCCTGGCTAATTTTTGTATTTTAGTAGAGACAGGGCTTCACCATGTTGGCCAGGCTGGTCTCGAACTCCTGACCTCAGGTGATCCACCTGCCTTGGCCTCCCAAAGTGCCGGGATTACAGGCATGAGCCACCAACGCCAGCTCTGTGCCTTCCATTTAAAATGCCAACACTGGCTGGGTGTGGTGGCTCAAGCCTGTAATCCCAGCACTTTAGGAGGCCGAGGGAGGTGGATCACCTGAGGTCAGGAGTTCGAGACCAGCCTGGCCAACATGGTGAAACTCATCTCTACTAGAAATACAAAATTAGCCTGGAGTGGTAGCACATGCCTGTAATCCCAGCTACTCAGGAGGCTGAGGCAGGAGAATCGCTTGGACCTGGGAGGTGGTGGTTGTGGTGAGCTGAGATCACATCATTGCCCTCCACCCTGGGCAACAAGAGCAAAACTCCATCTATTTAAAAAAAAAAAAAAAAAGCCAGCACTGATTGCCTAGGCTTTGCAGGGAAGGCCATAATGACTCGGGTATCTGATCCTATGGGAGACTATGCTACTTAATAATAATTATTCTCATTACAGACACACATTTTTTCAGGTGCCGGCTATACCCCAGGCACTGTGCTGAAGACTGAGGTATGCCTGAGGTGGGTTTCCTCCCATGCCCATTCTTCCAGATGGGGAAACTGAGGCACAGCACAGGGAAGCCCTGTGTGCCTTATGCCGGAGCAGCCTGCTGTGTGCCCTCTGCTGCCATACAGTTTAAAATGCCAACATTGTTCGTCGTGTGCCTTTCAGGAAGACAATGGGGACCTTTCAGAGTGGAGGAGTCAGAGTGAGTCCCATGAGAGAACAGTAATCATAGTGAAAACTACAGGAGCATCATTTGCTAGTTCCTGAAAGCAACTGCGTGCCCAGCTGGACAGAACATTGCTTCGTTCAGCCTCACGGCAGACCCTATGAGGAAGACATCATGGGCCCATTTTATAGACAAGGAAACTGAGGCCATGCAAAGTGATCGCTTGCCCAGGGTCACACTGCAATTAAGCAGAGAAGTCAGCATTCCATCTGACGCCTGCCAATTAAGGGAGTCACAGTCCACAGGAGAAAGAACTGCCTAAAAATGACAGGTGACGCCGACACTGAGTGACAAGGCTATCTTGACACCTTATCAGTGTTTGGGGACCCTCAAAGAGCCTTACCAAATAGATACTGAGATTAACTCACTTAATAGAGGGGGAAACCTTCTGGGCACAGCGGTTTAGGCCGGGTGCAGTGGCTCATGCCTGTAATCCCAGCACTTTGGGAGGCTGAGGCGGGCAGATGACCTGAGGTCTGGAGTTCAAGACCAGCCTGACTAACATGGAGGAACCGTCTCTACTGAAAAAAACAAAATTAACCAGGCGTGGTGGCACATGCCTGTAATCCCAGCTACTCAGGAGGCTGAGGCAGGAGAATCCCTTGAACCCGGGAGGCAGAGGTTGCAGTGAGCCAAGATGGCGCCATTGCACTCCATCCTGAGCAACAAGAGCAAAACTCTGTCTTAAGAAAAAAAAAGGAAAAAAAAAGAAAAGAGGGGGAAACCAAGGCCCCAAGCAAGGCCCCTGTCCATAGCCATTCATCCAGCAAGTAGAAGAACTGGGATCAGAACCAACTGGCAGGGTCCAGAGCCCACACTCCCAACCTCCACACCAGGTAGCAAGCACGTGACACAGGCCAGAAGCAGGAGGAAGAGGCAAGAAGCTCATCAGACGCGAGGAGGTCACCCGAGGCAAAGACATGTGCAGGAGCAGCCTGGAGACACAGCCTGGGCCACAGGTGCGAACAGGAGACAAAGAGAACAATGTCCTTCAAGGTGCGGCATGAGGGGCCAAGCGCAGTGGCTCACGCCTATAATCCCAGCGCTTTGGGAGGCTTAGGAGGGAGGAGTGCTTGAGCAGGAGTTTGAGACCAGCCTGGGCAACACAGTGAGACCTCGTCTTAACAAAAAATACAAAAACTCCCTGGGTGTGGTGGCGGGCACTTGCAGTCCCAGCTACTGGGGAGGCTGAGATTCGAGGTTCACTTGTGCCCGGGAAGGGCAATGCTGCCGTGAAAAGTGATGGCGGCACTGCACTCCAGCCTGGGTGACACAGCAAGACTGTGTCTCAAAAAATTAAAAAGGTACAGCATCAAAGGTATCCCCTAAGTGCCAGCAAAGGACAAATTGCTGGCCCTTGATCTAGCAATCCCACTTCCAGGAGGCCACCCACAGGCATATCCATTTTCCTGTAACATGTGTGGACCTGTGCCTTCCCATGCTGCACACAGAAACATTCGGAAATGCCTCCACATCCATTATAGTAAAGGAGGATTCGCCCACACAGAGGAATACCTCACAGTCAAGAAAAAGATGGGAGGAAGACCTACGTGAGGTCTCCCAGGGAGATGAAGCAGGAAGAAAGCAATGGATAGAGCAGACTATTATCTGTGTAAGATGAACAGTTTTTTCTTTGTTTTAGCTGGAGTCTCGCTGTGTTGCCCAGGCTGGAGTGCCCAGGCTGGCACGATCTCGGCTCACTGCAACCTCCACCTCCCAGGTTCAAGCAATTCTCCTGCCTTAGCCTCCTGAGTAGCAGGGATTACAGGGGTGTACCACCACGCCCAGCTAACTTTTTTATTTTGTAATTTTTATATTTTTATTAGAGATGGGATTTTACCACGTTGGTCAGGCTGGTCTTGAACTCCTGACCTCAGGTGATCTGCCCACTTCAGCCTCCTAAAGAGTTGGGATTACAAGCATGAGCCACCGTGCCCAGCCTGAATAGTTTTAAAGACATACATCCGTATATAAAAGTACACACACAGAACATCAGAATGGAGGTGGCTGCTCCGGGAAAAGAGCTAGGGGACCAGGGTTTCTGGGGAGGATACAGGGACACATGATCTTTGGTATTCTGAATTTGCACCGTATGCGTGTATCACTTAGGAAAAAAAGAACGAAAGGCAGAGAGAGAGAAAGATGCTGTCTCAGACCACCCAGGCAGCATGAATGAAACCCCACAGTGGCTAATCCAACCCTCCTCTCTCCTCCTCCTGGACTTCGTCCCTCCGACCCTATGACTTAACTGCTCCCTAGGGCCCTGCCACACAGTAGGCCCTCAGGAAGTTTAATTGGGAACAATTAAAGAAACAAAGGCCCTCTCTGCTTTTGCCAACACCCCCCACCCCGCCAATGAATACATACACTCATACACAAAACTAATTGTCACCAAACTAGAAATGCCTTAGAAAACTCTCTCTCTCCACTGGGGAAACTTTCATGTCCCTGAGACACAAAAGCTTCAGTCAACTGGGACACAACTCTAATGGTGGTACTCCAGGCAGAGGAAAATGCAAGGAACGGAACCAGAAGACACTCCCTGAGGACCCCTCCACCAAACACTTCCCATGCATCTCTGGTGTGGCATAAGGTGCATGCTAGCAGGGAGCTAGTTCAAGCAAGACAGGGGACAAAAAACCAGAGGAGTGTGAAGGGGTGAGTAAGAAGAGGGCAATTCATTCTGCTGGAGGAGTGGGGGGCAGCTGACATCGTGGACACACTGCACGGGTGACTGTTCTTGTTTTCTACTAAGTGAGGGTGCCTGGTGGGGGAAGAAGGCTCAACTATGACCATGGCAAGATAATCATGCCCCCCACCCCTCTCCCCTGCAGGGCGGGAGAAGGGAAATGGCAACCCCCTCTGCCTTCCAAGCCCAGGCGGCCTGGAAAGGAATGCCATGTTTTCCTGTTTCCAATTAACTTCCCCTACCAGCAGCCTTCTGCATTCTTGAGACCTGGAGTCAAGGCAGCCTGGGGGGTGGGGGTTGAGAGCTGGCGGGGAACTGGGCTGCTAGCTGGACCTGGGGCTACAAGGTGGTCCACGGGAACCTGGGGAGCCCTACACACCCCCAGGAACTCCCCGTTCCCAGACCTCTGGGCCCTGATCCCTTGGCCCTTCCATAACCTGGGGCAGACCCCATCTCCTGAAGGAAGGGTGGGGAAGGGCAGGAGGCCTCTGGGAAGGAAATCAGCAGGGAGACCCTCTTGGGCCTCACTCAGACGCCTCCCACCACCCTCCGAAAAGATCAGTTCCTACATTCAGCCAGCATTCAGCCTTGAGAGATCTGGGAGTTCCTCAGAGCCCCTCTCCTCCTGCCCACCTCCCCCAAGAATTATTACATATGCCTGTCATTTCACCAAGGGAAATATCTGCACTTAAAGTAGGGGGCAGTGGCTGCGGGGATTAGGGGTTCCTCAACGCTTCTGGGATCAGACTCCATGAAATACCATCTCCCCAGTTCTGTTGACAAATATGGAGTCCCCACCACTAGTCTCTGCTGTCCGGCTTGGAGTCTCGGCTCGGCCATGGAGATGGGGTTTCACCATATTCCAGGCTGGTCTCGAACTCCCAACCTTGTGATCCGCCCGCCTCGGCCTCCCAAAGTGCTTCCCCTGGCCTCAGTTTCCTCATCTGTAAAATGACAAGATCACCTGTATTACCTCCTACACCAGGTGAGTTGGGGCCAGCCTCTCTTCCTCAGCCCCCATCCCTCCAACCCCCACTGGTAAATGTGTATTCAGCATGGGTAAAGTGTTGAAGGGGTAGGGTCCCAGTCCCCAAAGCGCTCAGCGGGTGGGTGTCACTGAGGGGAACTGTTTGTTTGCAATTGGCCTTCCCCCATCACAGGGAATTCTTCTGGGGCAAAGTCCTTCTCTATTCACCTTTAAATTTTTTATTTATTGTTTTTATTATTATTATTATTATTATTGAGATAGGGTCTCACTCTGTTGCCCAGGCTTGAGAGCAGTGGCACAATCACAGCTCACCCCGGCCTCAAATTCCTGGTCTCAAGCAATCGCTCAACATCAGCATCCCCAAGGAGCTAGGGCCACAGGCAAGTGCCACCATGCCCAGCTAACTGTTTCATTTTGTGGTAGACACAGGGTGTCACCATGTTGCCTAGGCTGGTCTTGAAATCCTGGGCTCAAGTGATCCTCCTGCCTCAGTCTCCCAAAGTGTTGGGGTTACAGGCGTGAGCCACAGCACCCAGCCTTAAATTTAAATGCCAGTCAGATCACCTGAGGTCAGGACCTCCAGACCAGGCTGGCCAACATGGTGAAATGCCATCTTTACTAAATATACAAAAATTAGCCGGGTGTGGTGGTGGGTGCCTGTAATCCCAGCTAATCGGGAGGCTGAGGCAGAAGAATCGCTTGAACCCTGGAGGCGGAGGTTGCAGTGAGCCAAGATCACACGCCATTGCACTCCAGCCTGGGCAACAAAGCAAGACTCTATCTCAAAAAAAAAAAAAAAAAAAAAATTTTAAATGCCAGCAGCTGACATTCCTGTCCTGTGCCCACACTGCATACCCTGCCTGCTGAATGATAACTATAAATGACACGTTTGGATAATACTTTTACCCACCTCCAGGTCACTTAAAGAAACTGTAATTATCCCTACTTGCAGATGAGAAAAGTGAGGACCAGAAGTTAAATGACCTGCCTAAGGTTACCGAGCGGATCAGGCCAAAGGGAGAACAGGCAGGAAAGTTCTCTGCTGCCGGTTATGGTGACTCACGCCTGTAATCCCAGCACTTTGGAAGGCCGAGGCAGTCGGATCACAAGGTTGGGAGTTCAAGACCAGCCTGGCCAATATGGTGAAACCCCAACTCTACTAAAAATACAAAAAAAATAGACGGGTGTGGTGGTGCACAACTATAATCCCAGCTACTCAAGAGGCTGAGGCAGGAGAATTGCTTGAACCCGGGAGATGGAGGTTGTGGTGAGCCGAGATTGTGCCACTGCATCCAACCTGGGCAACAGAACAAGCCTTCGTGTCAAAAAAAAAAAGAAAAAGAAAAAAAGTTCTCCACTAGCTGCATCAAAGGGCCATGGTGTGGCAAAGTAACAGCAGGTCACAGGGCATAGAAACAACCAGATGACAACAGTCACAAACAGTTCAGCTTCTCTCCAGGTAGGGCTTAGTAGCAGCAAATGGGGCCAAGAGTGGAGAAGGGAGAGCAGGACCGTGGGGCCAGCTCCCAGGTGCCCGAGCCCATCCCTGGCCAGGCCTGGGACTCCCCTCCCCGACTCTTCACAGGCCTCCAATGTTCAGTTCCTGCAGGCAATTCTCCATTCCAGCCACAAGTGAAATAAATGATCCTGCCCTCAGCCCCACTTCCAAGTACACCCCTTCCCAAAACCAGCTCCCAGGGAAAACAAATCTGGCCGCTTCTTCTAGGTATTAGCTACATTTCCAAACCAGGTCCACTGAAGTCAGAGAAGCAAAGTGCCAAACGGCAGGACAGAAGAAGAGCTTAAGACTTTCCAACTGAGATGAAAAAACTCCAGGAGGTAACAAATTGGGGCTCTGTGTGACCCAGGGCTGTGTGACTCTGGGCAAGCCCCTTAACCTCTCTGAGCCTCCATGAACCTGTCTGGAAAATGGGAATAATGTCTGTCCCTCCTCTACTTCCTCCTTGGACTGTGGCCAGTGTGTAATGTAGTTAGCAGCGGCGGAAAAAGGCTCCCTAGTTAGAGAGATATTGTTATTAATATTTCCATCTTGGGGGGCGTGGAGGGAGCTATGGGGAAGACAAGGGAGGTCAACATGCCCCAAAAATTCTACCAGTATGGGAAGTGGGTGCTTCTTGAGTTGTCCTCCCCTATTTTCTCATGACCCAGGGCAGGTCAGAGTTGACAGAGCCCCCCACCCCCACCCCAGGTGCTAGGAGAGGTTGGAAGCACAGAGAGCTTATCACAAATCTCAGGCCTTGAAGCCCGGGATGTTTCTAGTTTCCCTGACAAGTGCCCTCTGTAACAAGGTGTAAGAGAAAGCCATCCCTAGATCTGTATTATACTATGGGTGGGTGGGTAGGTGGGGGGGAGGTGACAAAAGGGGACGATGGTCAGGACATGGGCCTGGGCACAGACTGCAGCCCACAAGGCTGGGGACACCAGAGAGCTAGGACCTGTCACCCGGGCCTCCCCGAGAGAGCTGACACTGCGGCCTCTGACCCCACCTCCCGGGAAGTTCAGCTGCTCAGAACCACAAAGCAAAACAAAGGGGCGCGGAGAGGAAGGAGCCCTAGTGCCTTCCAATCACCGCCGGCGCCCAGCCCTCCCGCGGCTCCTCGCCCGGTCCTCCCGGCTGGCCGCGCACCAAGGCCCGGGCAGCCCCTGGTCCCTCGTCTCCCCGCGGCCGCCCGTGACAGGAGTCGGGGAAGCAGCCGAGAGACAGCCGGGGATGGGAAAACCAGATGGCTCCATCCCTACTGCCTCCTCCTCCGTCCCTCCCTCCCGGTGCCCGCGGCCTGGCTGCCCTCCGCAGGGGCCCGGGGAGGCCGCGGGCCCAGCTCGTCCGGGCTCACCCCGGGGAAAGGGCTGCCTTTGTCTAAAGGTCACCACCCGAGCGCGGTGCCCCGGCCCGGCCTGGTGCCTCCCGTTCCCAGAACGAAGAGGAGGAGATGGGGGGCCGCCTCGAACCTCGGGAGGTGACAGGAGGCGCTCACCGCCCCCCCGACCCCCGTAACTGCCCCCTCCGGGATGAGCCTCAGCTGGGGATGGGGGAGGGGGTCACCTCCCTCCACTGCCGGGGGTGGGGGGTCAAGTCAACTCCTTTCATTGTTTAGGGGCGGTGCGGAGGGGGAGCCCCGGTGGCCTCCTTCCCCATCCATCCCTCCCCAGCTCTCAGGGGTCCCCAGTGTCCGCGACACCCACGGGAGGGATTTGGGGAGGGGGCGCAAGGGCCAAGCGAGGCGGGGAGATGCAGGCTCGCCGCCTCCGGCCGGGAGATCGCCGCCCGCTGCCCGGTGGCCCTCGCCTTCCCCGAAAGGCGGGGAGCGGGGCGAGGGGAGGGGGCCAGGCCGGGGAGGGGGTCTCCGCGCCCCTCCCCCCGTGGAACGTTAGGTCTCCTCTCCCCGCCGCTCCATTGTATCCCCGGCAGCCGGCGGGAGGGCCGGGGAGGCACCGGGCGCCGGGTCTGGGCAGGGAAGCCGGTTGGGGGGGTCCCCGTAGGATCGGGGCGGCGGCGGTGGTGGGAGAGACGCGGGGCGGGGGGGTGCCGGTGGCGGTGGGCGCCGAGCAGAAAAAAAAAAAGAGGCAGCGGGCGCTGCGCCCCGGCTGGGGGGCTGAGTGTGTGAGTGTCGCGGGGGTGGGTTCGGCCCCGGCTCCGGCTCCCCCCACACACACCCTCGCCGCCAACCCCCACTCCCCCCTCGCTTTTGCGCCCTGTCACAGCCCCGACTCGCAGGTAGAGAGAGTTAAGAGATTTAAAGAGAAATTGCTACATTGTGAGAAACTCACCCTGATGTTTGAGCAGCCGTCGGCGCGGGGTCTCCGAGACGGCCCCGCACGGGCTGCAAAGGGAGGACCCAGAAGGGGCCGGCCGGCCGGGCCGGTCAGCGCACTGCCTGATCGCATGGCGGCCGCTCCGCAGCCGCCGCCGGGCCCCCGCCGCCGCCCCGCGCCCAGGCCCGCGCGCCCCGGGCCCGCGCCCGCGCCGGGGAGCGTCCCTCGGGTATGCAAAAAAAATTTTTTTTAATTAAATGCAAACGGAAAAAAAAAACCTCGCAGGTTTTGTGTTCCGCCCCCCCCTTCCTCCTCCTCCTCTTCCCTCCTCCCTCGCCGGGGGAGGGGCTTTCGGGAGGCCCCGCCCCATGCCCGGGCGGACCAGCCCCGGCCCCGCCAGGCCGAGCGGCGGGCCCAGGAGCCAATGGGAGGCTGCGGACGCCGGAGGACGGGGCCCTCCGCGCCGGCGCCGCCCCCGCCCCCATCCCCAGTCCCGGGGGTTCGGGGGCGCGCCTGCCCGGGCTCCGGTGTAGTATGTCGACTGCCTCGAGCAGCGATCCGGGTGCTGAGGCGCAAGGGAGCTGAAGGGATCCGCGTTCGCAGACCCCCGGTCCGGCTGGGGAGGGGGCGCCGTGCGTCTTAGGCGCGTCCCCCGAGGCAGAGGACGGTCGTCCGGCGGGAGGACGCGCCCAAGGGGAGCGCCCCAGGTTCGAAAAGATAGCGGGAGTTGAGGATGGAGATGGAGGAGATGGAAGGGAGTCCCCCCGGAGCTGGGACCGCGCCGGAGCCCCGAGTTCGAGCCTGGCAGGGTGGAAGGCGGCGGGGACTAAGGGGTGACAGGCCAGGACCCCGGACACGGCTCGATCACTTACCCCAGTGGGTCTCCGCCGAGCCGCGGCGGCGCCGGGGAGGCGGGTCGGAACTTCCTCGGAGCCTGTCCCAGGCCGCTCCGGCCGCGCTGATGGGATTCCCAGAAGCCCCAGGACGCCGTGGTGGTGTCGGGTCCGTTTCCGCCCCATCAGGCCGTAAACGCCCTTCTGGCGGGACACTGGGATTCACGCGTTCCCTTGGTGAGCGCCCACTGTGTGCATTGCCCGGTGCTGCGGGCGCAGCAGGGGCACAACCGCCGGGCCTGCCTTCCCGGGGCTCGCAGCCCACGCAGAGTTACATTCTGTTCCCTTAGTCCGTTCTGTCTCCCCAGTGCCCTAGAAAAATCTGCACACAGTAGGTGCCCAGTGAATACGTGTTGAATAAATGAGTAATTGAGACAGATCTGTGATTGTTTTTGTTGTTGTTATATTTTATTTTGTTTTGAGACGGAGTTTCGCTCTGTCGCCCAGGCCGGAGTGCAGTAGCGCGACCTCGGCTCACTGCAACCTCCATCCCCCGGGTTCAAGCTATTTTCCTCAGCCTCCCGAGTAGCTGGGACTACAGACGCGCACCACCACGCCTGGCTAATTTTGTTGTTGTTTTGAGACGAAGTTTCGCTCTTGCTGCCAGGCTGGAGTGCTGTGGCACGATCTCGGCTCACTGCAACCTCCGCCTCCCGGGTTCAGGCGATTCCCCTGCCTCAGCCTCTGGAGTAGCTGGGATTACAGGCGCATACCACCACCCCCAGCTAATTTTTTTTCTTTTTCTTTTTTTTTTTTTTTTTTGCATTTTTAGTAGAGATGGGGTTTCACGATGTTGGCCAGGCTAGTCTGGAACTCCTGACCTCAGGTGATTCGCCCGCCTCGGCCTCCCAAAGTGCTGGGATTACAGGCGTGAGCCACTGTGCTCGGCCTCTGTTTTTTTTTGTTGTTGTTGTTATTGTTGTTTTTTTAAAGATGGGGTTTCACCATGTTGGTCAGGCTGGTCTTGAACTCCCGACCTCAGGTGATCCGCCCGCCTTGGCCTCCAAAGTGCTTGGATTACAGGTGTGAGCCACCACAGCCTCGGCCTCTGTTTTTTAAGCCTTAACATGTGGTCCAGTATTTTGGCGGTACTACCCATAATATCTACCGAAATGTATTTTTTTTTTTTAAAGAATTTCTCTGCCGGCACAGAGGCTCAGACCTGTAATTCCAGCTACTTCGGAGGCTGAGGCAGGAAAATCACTCGAACCCAAGAAGTGGAGGTTGCAGTGAGCTGAGATCACACCATTGCACTCCAGCCTGGGTGGCAAGAGTGAAACTGCATCTCAAAAAAAAAAAGGAAAAGAATTTATCCAGCGTTGGCAACATAGCAAGGCCCTGTCTCCCTGTCTCAACAAAAATTAGCCCAGCATGGTGATATGTACCTGTAGTCCCAGCTGCTTGGGAGGCTGAGGCAGGAAGATGGCTTGAGCCCTGGAGGTCGAGGCTTCAGTGAGCTGTGATCATGCCACTGCACTACAGCCTGGGCAACAGAGTGAGACTCCCTCTCAAAAAAGAAAAAGAAAAAAAAAACAGTGATCATCCACCACCCACTGGAGGTGTGTGGACCCTCCAGGAAGCAACAGGACACACGTTTTTTACTTTATTTTTGTATAGTCTGCACCTTCCCAACTCTGCACTTTCACAGCCACTGATGGAGCTACACTTTTAAAGTGTTAACTGGGTGGTGATGACAGTTTCTGATGAGAACTGCCCACAGGGAGAGGCCTTTAGTTACCCAAATGTCACAGCGTGGAAAACTCAATTGGCTCTGAGAAGGGAAGTGTTTTGCCCAGTCATGCACCCAGGAAGTGAGACTCCGCCCTCCTCTGAAGGCTTCACTGTACGGTGGGACATGATGTGCAGCACTTTCATATCTGTCATAGCTGCCAGCCCTGGGGGACTCAGAACTAGGGGACTAACTGCAGGCTTTGTCAGAGTTTATTCAGTCATATATTTTTTTTTTTTTTGAGGCTGAGTTTCCCTATTGTTGCCAGGCTGGAGTGCAGTGGCCCGATCCCGGCTCACTGAAACCTCCGCCTCCCGAGTTCAAGCCATTCTGTTGCCTCAGCCTCCTGAGTAACTGGGACTACAGGCTCGCACCACCACGCCCAGCTAATTTTTGTATTTTTAGTAGAGACAGGGTTTCACCATGTTCGTCAGCCTGGTCTTGAATTCCTGAACTTATGATCTGCCCGCCGCAGCCTCCCAAAGTGCTGGGATTTCAGGGGTGAGCCACCACGCCTGGCCCATTCATACTTGTTTAATGTCTGGTGTGTACCAAGGATCCTGTGATGACCAACACCACCCTGGTTCCTGCCTCCCACACAACTCACAATCTATTAGACAACAACAAGCAACTAAGCAAATAAGTCACATAGCCTCGGTTTGTGGGCCTCAGTTTACCTCCCTCAGTCATGCCCTTTGTGGCAGTTCCCAGGTACATTGTAAAATATCCACCGCCCCTAAAACAGTGCTTGGCACTTAGTAAATGCTCAAGAAAAGTATGCTGAATAGATAGAACAACATTCACCCACCTCATACACACGTCTGGCCTCTCAGGGAGATGGCCTTGGGGCCATGCCATTTGGAATGGCTCTGGCAGGATGCAGAGGACACCAGCAAGAAGCCAGCCCCAGCACTTTGGGAGGTTGAGGCGGGCGGATTGCCAGAGCTCAGGAGTTCAAGACCAGCCTGGGCAACACAGTGAAACCCCATCTCTACTAAAATAGAAAAACATAGCTGGGCGTGGTAGCGAGCACCTGTAGTCCCAGCTACTCGGGAGGCTGAGGCAGGAGAATCACTTGAACACGGAAGAGGGAGGTAGCAGTAAGCCAGGATCGTGCCACTGCACTCCAGCCTGGGCAACAGAGCAAGATTCCATCTAAAAAATAAAAAATAAGAGACTGGGCGAAGTGGCTCACAGCTGTAATCTAGCACTTTGAGAGGCCAAGGCAGGAGGATCACCTGAGGTCAGGAGTTCGAGACAAGCCTGACCAACATGAAGTAACCCGTCTCTACTAAAAATACAAAATTAACTGGGCATGGTGGCACATGCCTGTAATTCCAGCTACTCTGGAGGCTGAGGCAGGAGAATTACTTGAACCCGGGAGTTGGAGGTTGCAGTGAACTGAGATCCCACCATTGCACTCCAGCCATGGCAGCAAAAGCAAAACTCCATCTCAAAAAAAAAGAAGCCAGCCCAAAACCTAGCCATTAGTCCCCACCCGGCCTGGGTGGCCCTGGGAGAAGTTGCTCAACCTGTCTGGGTCTGACTGCCCAATTCAATTCTTTCTTTCTCTCTCTTTTTCTTTCTTACTCTCTTTCCTCCTTTCTCTTTCTTCTTTCCTCACTCTCTCTCCTCTCCTCTGTCTCTCTCTCTCTCTTTATTTTTTTGAAATGGAGTTTCACCCTTCTTGTCCAGGCTGGAATGCAATGACTAGATCTTGGCTCACTGCAACCTCCACCTATGGAGTTCAAACGATTGTCCTGCCTGAGCCTCCTGAGTAGCTGGGATTACAGGCATGTGCCACCACGCCCAGCTAATTTTTTTTTTTTTTCAGTAGAGAGGGAGTTTTACCACATTGATCAGGCTGGATTTGAACTCCTGACCTCAAGTGATTGACCCACCTCCAGCCTCCCAAAGTGCTGGGATTACAGGCATGAGCCACTGCACCCAGCTCTTCCTCCTTCCCTCCCCATCCCCGCCTTTCTCTCTTTTTTCTTCCTCTTCCTTTTTCTTTCTCTTTCTCTCCCTCCCTCTCTCTCTCTCTCTCTCTCTCTCTCTCTCTCCCCCCCACCTCCTTCCCTTTCCCCCTTTCTTTCTTTCTTGGCAGTCTTGGTCTGTCGCCCAGGCTACAGTGCAGTGGCGCGATCTCGGCTCACTGCAACCCACGCCTCCAAAGTTGAAGCAATTCTCCTGCCTCAGCCTCCTGAGTAGCTGGGATTACAGGCACCTGCCACCATGCCCAGCTAATTTGTGTATCCTGACTAGAGACAGGGTTTCATCATATTGGCCAGGCTAGTCTGGAACTCTTGGCTCCAAATGAT
>CAUYQU010086464.1:0-16175 GCA_963574635.1 Cheracebus regulus
AGAAAATGCTAAGGGCAGCCAGAGAGAAGGTTCAGGTTACCCACAAAGGGAAGCCCATCAGACTCACAGCAGATCTCTCAGCAGAAACCCTACAAGCCAGAAGAGAGTGGGGGCCAACATTCAACATCCTTAAAGAAAAGAATCTTGATTTCATTGTTAGTGGAAATGCAAAATGATACAGCCAACTTGGAAGACAGTTTGACAGCTTCTCATAAAACTAAACATGCTGTTACCATACAACCAGCAAACATGTTCCTTGGTATTTATCCAAAGGAGTTGAATACTTACATGTATACAAAAATTTGCACATGGCAGGTATAGCAGCTTTATTTATACTTAACAAAACTTGGAAGCAATCAAGATGTCTTCCAGTAGGTAAATGATAATAAACTGTGGTACATTCAGACAAGAGATTATTTAGTACTAAAAATAAATGAGCTATCAATGCATGAAAAGACATGGAGGAACTTTAACTACTAAGTAAAAGAAGCAAATCTGAAAAGACTTCATACTGTGTGATTCCAGCTATATGACATTTCTGAAAAAGCAAAACAGGAGTGTAAAGAATTTTCAGGATAATAGAAATTATGCTATATGATACTACAATGGTGGATATATTGTCATTATACACCTGTCCAAATCCATGAAATATATAACACCAAAAGTGAACCCTAGTATTAACTACTGTCTTGGGTGATAATAGTATAGGTTCATCTATTGTGACAAATGTATCACTCTGATGGGGGATACTGATAATAGGAAAGGCTATGCATGCATAGGGGAAGGGAATATGTGGGAATATCTCTTAGTTTTACTGTGAACTTAACAGTGCCATAAAAAATAAAGTCTATTATTTTTTAATAAATTATGATCATTTTATTAAAAATGATTTCCATAACAACCAATTATGTCAATACAATGTTTGTAATTCTTTACAGTATTAGGTGAAGTCAAGAGACTGGCTTCCAAAGGTGAACATCTACAAAAGGCATACAGAAAGGGAAAAAACAAAATGTACTTAAAAATTAAGCTGTCCCTTCTAGGTTTCCTTCTCTTTCTTCAGCTCTAACAATGTTAAGGTCTTTCTCCTTAGGGGTACAATGTACATTCCTGAGGATAACTTGATTTAAGGCTGTAAACTGAGGTTTTAAAAAATAATGAAAATTATGTGTGGGGTGTGTATAAATGTAGTAGAAAAATTATCAAAATAAGACTGCATATGCGTAACTGAGAGGAGGGAGCAGGGAGGGGACATCTGTGGTTTTCAAGCCTTCCAGGTAATAACCACAAGAAAAATATCTATAGCTCTGGGCTAAACTGACTTGTGAATCCCTGCTTAGTACTTCTACTTCTCCTCTTGACTCAATAAATAACCTAGGCAAGTGATGTAATCTCCCTGTGTTTCTTTATGTGAACTGGATTCTACTCAAAGGGTAATTACCTATTTCATAGGGAAGTATACTTCAATCTGCATTTTATTGCACTGTCAGAAAGGTAAGTAAAGTGGCAGAATCCTTCCATGAATTTTCTGTTTCACAGAAAATAAAATTCTGGGGCCAGGCATGGTGGCTCATGACTGTAATCCCAGCACTTAGGGAGGCCGAGAAAGATGGATCGCTTGCGCTCAGGAGTTTGGGACTAGACTGGGCAACATGGTGAGAGCCTGTCTCTACAAAAAATAAAATAAAATAAAAAATCAGCCAGGCTTGGTGGAACTTGAGTCCCACCTATTCAGAAGGTTGAGGTAGGTGGATCACTTGAGCCCAGGAGATGGAGTTTCAGTGAGCCAAGATCACGCCACAGCATTCCAGCCTGGGCAACAGGACGAGATCATATCTCCAAAAAAGAAAGAAAGAAAGAAAATACTGTTTTCAACTCTACTTATAATTTGGCAAGAAACAGAAAAAATGTACTGTAATTTCATGTACTGTTTATGTAAAATATTAATACAATGACATTTTGCAAAGTAAAAAATGTTGCCATATGTGTTAATTTCTTATTAAGTCTTCAAAGCATACTGCCACCAAATGGATGGTGAATGAATGAAATGAACTTTACAGATTTCCAAAATTCAAGATTCTATGATTGTAATGTAGGCTATGCAAAATTTCATGAGGCAACCCCACATTAAAAAATGCCAAAAGGCTTTACTTTAGAATAAATAAAATATTTTAAATATTTATCTGACAGAAACACTATGCTTTCTTGATTATATACTTTTAATATAAATTACTGAAAATCTATAAGGAAAAAATACAAAGTTGTTATTTGTATGTAAGCACATATTGAAATATAGGAATACATATATAGCAATGCTCTTAGCTTAATTTCGTAAATCATACATCACATTAAAACAATATCCATTTTTTTTAGGTTTTGTTCAGTGTCATCTTGTTAAATTTGAAAATTAGTACTATGATGTCGTTTATATATGAAGATAAAGATTCATCATTTAGAATATACTATATTAATTATTTTTCCAATCATGATATCAGACTTTAAAAAGCCATTCATAAACACATATTTAGTATTTCTGTGACTAATGGCATAAGGGATGTTTGAATGTAAGCATGCACGGTGTGCAGCCTTTAACATTTTTCTTAAAAAAAAAACTACAGTAAAACATCAACTCCATAATCCTGACTCTTTAATATCATATGATAATAATCTACATTAACCAAAGCAGGAATCACAGAGTTAACAGATTTGGTTATTAAGTATTTTTAAACTTACTTATTTTTCCATAAGTTATTGGGGTACAGATGGTATTTGGTTACATTAGTAAGTTCTTTAGTGGTGATTTGTGAGATTTTGGTGCACCCATCACCCAAGCAGTGTATACTTGCACCATATCTGTAGTCTTTTATCCCTTGTCCCCCACCACCCTTCCCCTCAAGTCTTCAAAGTCCATTGTTTCATTCTAATGCCTCTGCGTCCTCATAGTTTAGCTCCCACATTAACAGTGAGAACACACAATGTTTGGTTTTCCATTTCTGAGTTACTTCACTTAGAATAATAGTCGCCAATCTCATCCAGGTCACTGAAAATGCTGTTAATTCATTCCTTTTATGGCTGAGTAGTATTCCACCGTGTGTATATATATATAAAAAGATATTTGCACCCGCTTTATCCACTCATTGACTGATGGGCATTTGGGTTGGTTCCATAATTTTGCAATTGTGAACTGTGCTGCTATAAACATGCGGGTGCAAGTATCTTTTTTAAATAATGACTTTTTTTCCTCTGGGCAGATACCCAGGAGTGGGATTGCTGGATGAAATGGTAGTTCTACTTTTAGTTCTTTAAGGAATCTCCACAGTTTTCTATAGTGGCAACACTAGTTTACATTCCCACCAGCAGTGTAGAAGTGTTCCCTGATCATCTCATCCATGTCAGTATCTACTGTTTTCTGATTATGGCCATTCTTGCAGGAGTAAACTAGTATTGCATTGTGGTTTTGGTTTGCATTTCCCTGATCATTAGTGATGTTGGGCATTTTTTCATATGTTTGTTAGCCATTCATTATATCTTCTTTTGAAAATTGTCTATTCATGTCCTTAGCCCACTTTTTGATAGGATTGTTTCTTTCTTACTGATTTGAGTTTCATTGTAGATTCTGGGTATTAGTCCTTTGCCAGAGATATAGATTGTAAAGAGTTTCTCCCACTCTGTGGGTTGTCTGTTTACTCTGCTGACTGTTCCTTTTGCCGTGCAAAAGCTCTCTAGTTTAATTAGGTCCCAGCTATATCTTTGCTTTTATTGCATTTGCTTTTGGGTTCCTGGTCATGAAATCCTTGCCTAGGCCAATGTCTAGAAGGGTTTTCCAATGTTATCTTCTAGAATTTTTATAGTTTCAGGCCTTAGGTTTAAGTCCTTAATCCATCTTCAGTTTTGTATAAAGTGAGAGATGAGGATCCAGTTTCATTCTCCTGCATGTGACTAGTCAATTATTCCAGCACCATTTGTTGAAAGGGTTGTCCTTTCCCCACTTTATGTTTTTGTTAGCTTTGTCAAAGATCAGTTGGCTGTAAGTATTTGGGTTTATTTCTGAGTTCTCTGTTCTGTTCCATTGGTCTATGTCTATTTTTACACCAGTTTCATGCTGTTTTGGTTGACTATGGCCTTATAGTACAGTTTGAAATCAGGTAGTGTGATGCCTCCAGATTTGTTCTTTTTGCTTACTCTTGCTTTAGCTAAGTAGGCTCTTTTGCGGTTCCCTATGAATTTTAGAATTGTTTTTTCTAATTCTGTGAAGAATGATGGTGGTATTTTGATGCAGACTGCATTGAATCCGTAGATTGCTTTTGGCAGTATGGTCGTTTTCACAATATTGATTCTACCCATCCATGAGCATGGGATGTGTTTCCATTTGTTTGTGTCGTCTACGATTTCTTTCAGCAGTGTTTTGTAGTTTTTCTTGTAGTGGTCTTTTGACTCTTTGGTTAGGTATATTCCTAAGTATTTTATGTTTTGTTATTGTAAAGGAGGTTGAGTTCTTGATTTGATTCTCTGCTTGGTTGCTGCTGATGTGTAGAATAGTTATTTATTTGTGTATATTAATCTTGTATCCAGAAACTTTGCTGAATTATCAGTTCTAAGAGCTTTCTGGAGGGGATCTTAGGGTTTTCAAGGTAAATGATCATACTGTCAGCAAACAGTGATAATATGACTTACTCTTTACTGATTTGGATACCCTTTCTTTCATTCTCTTGTCTGATTGCTCTGGCTAGGACTCCCAATACTGTACTGAAGAGGAATGGTGAGAGTAGGTATCTTTCTCTTGTTCCAGTTCCCAGAGGGAATGCTTTCAACTTTTCCCCATTCAGTATTATGTTGGCTGTGGGTCTGTCATAGATGGCTTTTATTACATTATAGTATTTCCCTTGTATGCCGATTTTGCTAGAGTTTTAATCTTAAAGGACGCTGGATTTTGTGGAATGCTTTTTCTGCATCTACTGAGGTAATCATGTTATTTTTGGTTTTCATTCTGTTTATGTGGTGTATCACATTTATTGACTTGTGTATGTTAAGCCATCTCTGTATCCCTGGTATGAAACCCACTTGATGATGGTGGATTATCTTTTTAATATGTTGTTGAATTCAGTTAGCTAGTATTTTGTTAAAGATTTTAGCATTTATGTTCATCAAGGATATCGGTCTGTAGTTTTCTTTTTTGGTCATGTCCTTTCCTGGTTTTGGTATTAGGGTGATGCTACTTCATTGAATTAATTAGGAAGGACTCCTTCTTTCTCTACCTTGTGGAATAGTGCCAAAAGGATTAGTACCAGTTCTTTGAATGTCTGGTAGAATTCTGTTGTGAATCTATCTGGTCTTAGATTTCTCTTGTGGTAATTTTTAAAATTATCATTTAAATCCCGCTGCTTGTTATTGGTCTGTTTAGAGTATCCAGTTCTTGCTGATTTAAGCAGCTAAGAAAGTTGTATCTTTCCAGGAATGTATCCATCTCTTCTTGGTTTTCTAGTTTATGTGTATAAAGATGTTCACGGTAGCCTTGAATGATCTTCTGTATTTCAGTGGTGTCAGCTGTAATATCTCCTGTTTTGTTTCTTAGTAAGGTTATTTGGATTCTCTCTTCTTTTCTTGTTTAATCTTGCTAATGATCTATCAATTTTATTTATCTTTTCAAAGAAACAGCTTTTTGTTCCATTTACCTTTTGTATTGTTTTTGTTTCAATTTCATTTAGTTCTGCTCTAACCCTGGTTATTTCCTTTCTTCTGCTGGGTTTGAGTTTGGTTTGTTCTTGTTTCTCCAGTTCCTTGAGGTGTAACCTTAGAGTGTCACTTTGTACTCTTTCAATCTTTTTGATTTAGGGATTTAGGGCTATGAACTTTCCTCTTAGTACCGCCTTTGCTGTATCCCAGAGGTTTTCATACATTGTGTCTATCAAAAATGTGTGCTTTGAATGAAGAGACCCCCACCAAACAGGCTTTGTGTGAGCAACATGGCTGTTTATTCACCTGGGTGCAGGTAGGCTAAGGCCAAAAAGGGCATTAGCAAAGGGCAGTGGGATAGGAGTTGGTTTTATAGGTTTGGGGTGGGTAGTGGAAAGTTAGAGTAGGATCAGTTACAGTGGTGGGGGCAGGGGCAAGGAGTATACATTACCATAAGTTCAGTTACAGTGACGGGTGGAATAAGAGTAGTTAAGATGGTAGGGTGGAGTGAGGGGTAGTCACATTATCATAGTAACAGTTAAGATGGCAGGGTGGGGTGAGAGGCTTGTTCAGGCAAACTTTGCTGGGCGATTACGGACAACGGCAAACACAGGTGGGGGGTGGAAGACAATCAGTGGAGGCAAGCAGGACTTCAGACTTTCAGGCTCCAGGCTTGCATATGGAGACCTGACAGTGTCATTATTGTTGTTCAGTTCAAATAATTTTTAATTTCCCTCTTGATTTCATTTTTGATCCAGTGCTCATTTAGGAGCAGGCTATTTAATTTCCATTTATTTGCATGGTTCTGAAGCTTCCTTTTGGAGTTGATTTCCAGTTTTATTCCACTATGGTCTGAGAGAGTGCTTGACAGAATTTCAATATTATCTTAAATTTGTTGAGGCTTGTTTCATGGTCTATCATATGGTCTATCTTGGAGAAAGTTCCATGTGCTGTTGAATAGAATGCATATTCTGTGGTTGTTGGATAAAATGTTCCATATGTATCTGTTAAGTCCATTTGTTCTAAGGTATAGTTTAAATCCATTGTTTCTTTGTTGACTTTCTGTCTTGATGACCTGTCTACTGCTGTCAGTGGAGTACTGAAGTCCACCACTACTATTGTGTTGCTGTCTATCTAATTTCTTAGGGCTATAGTAATTGTTTTATAAATTTGGGAGCTCCAGCGTTAGGTGCATACATGTTTAGGATTGTGGTATTTTCCTGTTGGACGAGGCCTTTTACCATTATATAATGTCCTTTTTTGTTTCTTTTAACTGCTTTAAAGTTTGTTGGATATAAGAATAGCTTAATCTGCTTGCTTCTTTTGGTGTCCATTTGCCTGAAATGCCTTTTTCCACCCCTTTACTTCATGCAAGTTCTTATGTGTTAGGTAAGTCTCCTGAAGGCAGCAGATAGTTGATTGGTGAGTTCTTATCCATTCTGTGGTTTTGTATGTTTTAAGTGGAACATTTAGGCCATTAACATTCAATGTCAGTACAGAAATGTGAGGTACTATTGCATTCATTGTGCTCTTTGTTGTCTGTGTACTTTTGTTTTTGTTTTTGCATTTTTGTTTTATAGGTCCTGTGTAATTTATGCTTCAAAGAGGTTCTGTTTTGATGTGTTTTCAGATTTGTTTAAAGATTTAGAGCTCCTTTCAGTAGTTCTTGTAGTGGTGGCTTGGTAATGGCGAATTCTCTCAGCATTCGTTTTTCCAGAAAAGACTGTATTTTTCCTTCATATATGATGTTTAGTTTCACTGGATACAAAATTTTTGGCTGACAACTGTTTTGTTTGAGGAGGCTGAAGATAGGGTTCCAATCCCCTCTAGCTTGTAGAGTTGCTGCTGAGAAATCTGCTGTTAATTCTATAGGTTTTCCTTTATGAGTCACCTTGTGCTTCTGTCTCACAGCTCTTAAGATTCTTTCTTTCGTCTTAACTTCGGATAACCTGATGACAGCATGCTATGATCTTTTTGCAATGATCTTTTTGCGAGAATTTCCCAAGTGTTCTTTGTGCTTCTCGTAGTTAGATGTCTAGGTTTCCAGCAAGGCCGGAGAAGTTTTCATGGATTATTCCCACAAATGTGTTTTACAAGCTTTTAGAATTCTATTCTACCTCAGGAACAGCGATTATTCTTAGGTTTGGTCATTTAACATAATCCCAGACTTCTTGGAGGCTTTGTTCACATTTTCTTATTACTTTTTCTTTGTCTTTGTTGGATTGGGTTAATTTGAAGACCTTATCTTTGAGCTCTGAATTTCTTTCTTATACTTGTTCAATTCTATTGCTGAGACTTTCCAGAGCATTTCACATTTCTAAGTTTGTCCAAAGTTTCCTGAATTTTTGATTGTTTTTTCTTTAAGGTATCTATTTCCTTGAACATTTCTCCCTTCACTTCCTGTATTGTTTTTTGGATTTCCTTGCATTGGGCTTTGTCTTTCTCTGGTGCCTCCCTGATTAGCTTAATAACTCACCTCCTAAATTCTTTTTCAGGTAAATCAGGGCTTTCTTCTTGGTTTGGATCCATTGTTGGAGAACTAGTGTGACTTTTTGGGGGGTGTTAAAGAGCCTTGTTTTGTCATATCACCAGAGTGGTATTCTGGTTCCTTCTCATTTAGGTAGGCTCTGTCAGAGGGAAAGTCTAGGGCTAAAGGCTGTTGTTCAGATTCTTTTGTCCCACAGGGTGTTCCCTTGATGTAGTACTCTCCCCATTTTCTTATGGATGTAGTTTCCTGTAAGCCAAACTGCAGTGTTTACTGTCTCTCTTCTGGGTCTAGCCACCCAGCGAGCCTGCCTGGCTCCGGGCTGGTACTGGGGGTTGTCTGCACAGAGTCCTGTGATGTAAACTGTCTATAGGTCTCTATTCTATGGATACCAGTACCTGTTCCAGTGGAAGTAGTCGGGGGTGGGGTGTGTGCAGTAAACTCTGTTAGGGTTCTTAGCTTTCATGGTTTAATGCTCTATTTCAGTGTTGGTTGCCTCCTGCCAGGAAGTGGCACTTTCCAGAGAGCATCAGCTATAGCAGTATGGAGAGGGACCAGTGTTAGGTAGGGCCCTAGAACTCCCAAGATTATATGCCCTTTGTTTTCTGCTACCAGGGTGGGAAGGGAAGGACCATCTGGTGGGGGCAGGGTTAGATGTGTCTGAGCTCAGACTCTCCTTTGGTGGGTCTTGCCGAGGTTGCTGTTGGGGATGAGGGTAAGATTCCCAGGTCACTAGAGCTGTGTACCTAGGAGGATTATGGTTGTCTCTGCTGATTCATGAAGTTGTCAGGGAAGTGGGGGAAAGCCAGAAGTCACAGGCCTCACCCAGCTCTTACGCAAACTGAAGGGCCAGTCTCACTCCCGTCGTGCCCCCACCAATACCCCCAAGTCTGTTTCCAGGTGGTAGGCAAAATGGGCTTGAAAACTTGCCCCAGGCTACCCGCTTTCCAGCTGTGAAAGAAAAGGGGTTGGTTTTTCCCCCTCCTATTGAGTCTGCACACCGTATTTGTGCCCTCCCTGAGTTCTGGCCAGGAGGCTTCTCACTCCATTCAAACTGTTACAAAGTTCAGCTAGAGATTTGATTCTCCCTGTGGAGTTTTACACCCTGCTCCTGTCTGCCCTCCAAAAGGATCCCTTTGGTGCCAGGCAGGAATGACCTGCTTTGGACTCAGTGAGCTCCAGGGTCCTTTCTGCTGCTTCCTCTACCCCTGTATTTCGCTTGGCTCTCTAAATTTACTCAGCTCCAGGTAAAGTCAGAAACTTTCTCACAAACAGATCTTCAGTTTCTCTAGTGAGGGAGTGTGTTTGGGAGAGGAGTGTCTGCCTTTCCCACTTCCACAGGTGGTGCACTCACAGTATTTCGGGTGTTTCCTGGGTCCTGCAGTAATAGTTTGCTTCCTTTAGATGGTCTGTGGATCCTCCGAGATTGCTGGTTTGTTCTTGTAGTCAATCTGGAGTTAAAATTAACAATGCGAGCCTCCATAGGCTGCAACTAGTCCTGCCTCCCATCTGCCATGATCTCACAAGAGCAAGTTTTTTAATACTAGAAAGTAATACTATAGTTCTGTATGTCTAAGATTATTTATCCATGAACTTAGTCTCATTGATAACAGCTGCAAGTAGTAAATAATTTTTTCAAATATGTATCAGTACAATTATTCTAAATTCTCTGAATATGAATAGCTTTTAAAATGTTTATCTGTACTGTATATTATTAATAGGAACAAGGACAACAGACTGACTTTCCCACCATCTATGTGGCAATGTACTTTTATCTTGGCATATCTGTATAGCTTTCATTGAGATCAGTTTTCATAATGAATAGTCTCAAATTCGGGGGAATTCACTGCATATTATAACATTTCCTAATATTGAATCAAAGGGTCACAAGTTATAATAGGACTTTTAAAGTGAAGTGCTAAGTATCTGAATCCAAAAACCAAATGAAAAGGGTTGAAATTTCATTTGTAGCTTAATTAATCCAAGTTAAGCAGACCCCTAAGCAAGCCACATGATCATTATGCAACTTTGTATAGCAGTCAGCAGCCCCTGCAAATATACTTTATTCTGATAGAATCTACTTTGATTCTGTTTATTATTAAACAGATTCTGACCCTAACTTACTTGACTGCCTGTCCCTCACAAGAAGAACTATATATAATTTTTAACAAACAAACACATAGGCAAATCTCATTGAAAAATGCATTACATTATAAAAATGTATTTTCTTTAGGTTGAAAAAAACTTAAACAATTTCCCCACAGAACTAATGTTATAAGCAGTAGTAAGATTTCCAGACTAGTTTATAAAATTTAACATCTTTATTTAATATGTTCTTAGTTGAACAACAGAACTTAATTCTAGGTAGTTGGGGGACCATCAGGAACAGGCATAGCAAAAGGGCAGTGTTTATTATTACTGTTATTAGTACCGAGGGTAATAATACAAGCCACCACTTATAGAACACCCACCATGTGTTAAGGATTGTAATAAATACTTTACCTAGTTGGCTTCCTTCAATTTCCATAACTACTCTATAAGATAGGTATTATTGTTTTCACTTTACAGGTTAAAAAATGGGCTTTTAAAAAAACTAAGTGACTTGGCTAAGGTCACACAGATTAGAACTCATAGAGTCCCAGGACTCACACTTAGGTCCACATAACTTCCAAAGTCCATGCTGCCTACCACTTTGCTACATTGCCAGGCTTAAAAATACCAACTTTCCTTCTCACAGCCAAAATTCCCAATCCTTCAATAAAAGTGATCCCAGATACATAATAGGAGAAACCATTCTGATCTAATTTACACTAGATATAAATAATCTTGCCAGAAGTAGTGTTTTCATCATCTAAAAGGAAGGCAAGTTAACTCAACTGAATTCAATAATGGTATATTAGGTAGTGAAACAAAAGTAAGGAGAGCAGCTTGCAATGGAAACAAGATCAGTCCTACTTAAGAAGACATCTATACCTGTCTGACTGGCATCTTTTCTTTTTCAGAAATACCACTACACCATTCAATGTGATTCTGAGAGATTTATCAATCATGTGGCCTTCCTTCCACACACCCAAGTAGTCATGAGAACCAAGTGGGGCCACTACATTTTTCCCCCTGCAAATTATACCATTGGGGAAAACAAGAGTCACTCATACTTATTTGAAATATGGAATTATAAGAATGATACACATCTGCACATAGGCAGTCCATGGAGAGACTCTGTCAGAGAATAAAGCCAACAAAGAGGAAAGCAAAACCAAAGGATGCAGAGACCTAACTGTGTGGTGCTAGAACCCCTGGATTCTGCCATGGCTGAGGCTAGAGATTCACTTCTTATTTCATCATAGCTATTTGAGTCAATCAATTTCCCATTTTGATAAGTTAATCTGTGTTAGGTCTCTGGTGCCAGCACTCAAAAGAGCCTTCATTTAGAAAACTCTTGATGTCATATTTTCTAGGCAGTGCTTTTGGAAGTTCTTTACCCATTTCAACATTCACAGACATGGTACAAGCAAGAGGGAAAAATGAAGAAAATTCCAATTTCAGACCAAGAATGACTAATGAATGCTAAATAGAAGCATATATGAATGGTGTTGGCAAAGTTAAAGAAAGTATTGATAAATATATTTTCCTATTTAGAATATATACCAAAATCTGGAAGTAGTATAATTCTCTCATCTCTACACTCATATTTTCATTCATGATGTTTGACAGAAAATTACAATGTTATAATGTCAAAACTGCATAAAGTTATATAAGGCAACAGGGTGTAAAATGTAGAAAAGTGCTTATCCAAATAAAATATACAGTTCCAGAAAATTTGATATGTTTAATTTGACTTTTAAAAATACCTATTTTACACGACTTAAATATTCACTTAAAGTGTTTGTTTCCCAACTTATACTCTATCAATTTAAATCATTTGAAAGTAAACATATAGCTATCTCAAAGTTTTAGAGAACTTAAGGTTTGAGTTTTCATTCTTATCTTTCTGGATTAGCATTTTACCTTAAAGTTATTAGTTGCTTTCTATATTAATAATATTTCAGGTACAAAAGTTATATGTAACTACGATATAAATAAGAGGTGTTCCTCAAAATATGGTAGCAATCCCTTACAATCCCAACTTAAGATGATTTAGCATTTATATTCCAAAGAAACAGAGAACTTGCAGTTGCTAATGACAGAAAACCTAACCCAAACTGGTGTAAGCAAAAAGGCAGTATAATGGGTCATGGGACTGAAACTATAGGATTAGAAATAGGTTTAGGAATAGCTAGATATTTATCAAACTATAAAATATGGTAGCAATTTCTGTACATATGTGTACCATTTAGTTGTACTTACATGCAGAATTATTTCACATATAAATAAAATTCTACAAAACGAATACACTGTCACTGCTATCTGTTCTTCCACATATTAATTAATCAAATATTTTAGCTGCATATTTAGCTTTCAAACAGTTCCTAATTATAAAAGTTTCATAACATTTTCTACTAGGTATATATTTTGGCCTCAAAATATACCATCAGGACTCAGTTTCCCTCCCTCTATCTCTCAGTCCTATTTTCTGATATTTTGGGCTTCTTCTCAGCTCCATGTGATGTCTGAGGCTATGGTGCTTGAATCTGTTACAGCCATCTTTCAACGGAGATATCCTGATATATACTCACCCAATCTCAACCAATCACTGTGCTGAAGGAGTAAAGTGTGCTGATTGCTTAGGGATAGGTTGCATGCATCGTCTCTGAGTTGGTGGAGGTAGCATTACTCTAAGAGCAGGAAGAATACATTCACCAAAGAAAAATCAAGGGATTTTTTTCAGAAGATCAGGAGTACGTGCCTAGTACAAATTATTTCCTTTCATAATAAAGATAGTATTAATAAACAGTAACAACTACAAATATGCTTTAAAGTTTTCATTTTGCTAAAATATATGAATAATTTCTTGAAAATAGTACTATTCATTAGATTTTCATTACTGTTTTCCTCTGATGCTATGACTTAAATAGTGAAAACTTTTATTTCCCCTTTCTTAAATTCCTTTTAGAGTATTAACTGAAGTTAAGGGTTTTGGCAGCTGTGGCTGTAAAAAAAGTAATAAGATATTTCCAAACAGTTAGAGATTAAGACCAATTTTTCCCAGAGAACTGTACTAGTTCAAGTTCCTGGTCACAAAAAATAGAAGTAATTTCTGGTTAAGCAGGAAAGGATTCGATGGCACAAAAAGATGATGAAGCTATAGAAACAGACTTGGAAACAAGAAGGCACTAAAGAAGGTTATGAAGCCAGAACTGCAACCAAAATCATGCTGAAAAAAAGCCTAGGAAGCCTCTGCTGAGAATGTGGTGCCACCACCACTGCTGGTATCAGTATATCCACTGGTATGAGACAATGGTAGGAAGCCTCTGCTGATAATGTGGTGCCACTACTGCTGGTACCAGTATATCCACTGGCATGAGACAGTGGATGCTGCTCTAGCCACAAGGAGAATAAATTCTAAACTATCCCTACTTCTTTGCTTCACTTTTCCTAATGTGAAGTCTCATGCAGAGATTTCCAACTGGTTGATGGAAACTCTGTCACAGGAGGTCATATGCCCCAAACTCTTGCTGTCATAAGAGTTATGAGAGGAACTATCTGTCCCACTTTGGCATCCACAGAGGGAGGTGGAACCTAAGGCACTCAGAATAAACCCTAACATACAATGAGCCATCAATAATTTTTTTATTCATGTAAAACACTGTTTAAGGAATTATGTAGCAAATATTGTTTTCACAATGGTATTATGTGACTTATAGCACAATCTTCATTAATAACAAACACATGGGCCAGGTGCAGTAGCTCACGCCTGTAATCCCAGAACTTTTGAGAGGACAAGGTAGGTGAATTGCTTGAGCTCACTAGGTCAAGACCAGACTGGGCAACATGAAGAAACCACCCCCTACAAAATATACAAAAATCAGTCTAGTGTGATGGTGTGCACCTGTAGTCTCAGCTACTTGGAAGGCTGAGGTGGGAGGACTGCTTAAGCCTGGGAGGTAGAAGTTGAGCCAAGACCCTGCTGCTGCACTCCAGCCTGGATGACACAGCCAGACCTTGTCTCATAAAAAAGGAAGGAAGGAAGGAAGGAGGGAGGGAGAGACAGAGTGAGGAAGGGAGGGAGGGAGGGAGGGAAGGAAGGAAGGAAGGAAAGAAAGGAGGAGGGAGGGAGGGAGGGAAGGAGGGAGGGACCGACCATGTGCTCACTTACTTCAGTACCATATATACTAAAGTTGGAAAGATACAGGGAAGATTAGCATGGCCCCTGCACAAATTTGTGAAGTGTTCCATCAAAAAAGGAAACACAAGAAAGATATTTCTAATATCATACAATTATTGGTAGAATAGAGGCAAAAAATGGATTACTCTAAATCAACCTTTTTGGCTCTAATTATAGCAAAAAAATTCCATCCCCACCACACCCAGTGTATTCTGCCTGTAGTACATACTTTAAGTGGGCTTAACAAGGCAAAAATAATAAACCTAAGAGGTATCAAAGCTCGTCCCTTAGGAGTTTATCACAACAGGTCATGGACAAGTTATTTCCTTTTCCATCATAAGTACTCATTGGTCAAATAAAATCAGTCACTACAAAGTAGGTACCAATGTTCATCTAGGTTAGTTTCCATTATAGCTACTGGAAACTAACAGAGTAAACCTTCTGTTGTAAACTGACATAATGATGTTTTAGGTCACCCCTAAAGATTTCTGTCCAGATCTGAATCTATATACTTGAAAAAGAAAAGCTGTCACTTGGTTCCCATATTACCAAACTATTTCTGTTATTACAGGGTAAAGTCCCTTATTACTCTCTTTAGAATTCCATCCAAGACATATGGCTATAACTTCAATAAAATAAAGTATAAGATGTAAAGAAAGTATTTTAAAAAACACTGTTTACAAATAAAGTTGTTTGAATTAAAGTACAAATACTTGGAATTCAGCAATTTTATTTATAAAAATGTTTTTTTTTTTTTAAAAAATCTAATTACTATACTTTGCTTTCCCAACTCAGTTAAACACAAACTATATTCATTTCCAAATTTTTGTTGGATATTTAAATTAGAATAGACTATAAATATATGTAAATGTTAATACATGAAGTAGTTTAGAAATCATTTAATCTACTTTGTAGCAGTAGTCTAAATCTGTGCAATTAAAGCTCTGCAATTAATATAAAGGTTACTTTTAATCACTAAAATATCTTTAGAAAAAGAAATTCTAATACTATTTACAAATCCATCAAATATGGTAGAAATTTCTAATCATATGGATACAACTATATTTAAATGCATATGCAATTACTATTTTGCATATAAATAAAATTTATAAAACACACTGCCAGTTACCTGTTTCTTTGTCTGTTCATTAATGTATCATATATTTTAGCTAAACATGTAGCTTTCAGATAGTTCCTAATTTAAGTTTCATAACATTTCATTTATTCTACAGCATTAGGAGCTGAAAAGGGTCTAATATATTCAGGAAGAAAACAGAAATTCTGGGGTCTCTTTTGAACACGTTTTCCTATACTGTTTTCAAAACTTTTGTTGTGTTTTTCAGAAACCTGACTCATTTGTCTATTTTTTTTTAACTTTAGGATATACACAAAGGCGTACTCAGTAAATAATGCGATTTGATTAAAAGTGCGATGAGAAACAAAATACTCAGCTTCCTAATATTTGAAATTTTTAAAAAAATTTTTTCATACATATATATTTTATTACACTTTAGATTCTGGGGTACATATGCAAAACATGCAGGATTGTTGCATAGGAACATACATGGCAATATGGTTTGCTACCTTCATACCCCTGTCACCTGTATCTGGCATTTCTCCCCATATTATCCCTCTCCAACCTCCCCACTTCCTGCTGTCCCTCCCCTAGCCCCTCAACAGACCACAGGGTGTGATGCTCCCCTCCCTGTGTCCATGTGTTCTCACTGTTCAACACCTGCCTATGAATGAGAA
>CAUYQU010086465.1:0-22881 GCA_963574635.1 Cheracebus regulus
TCTTCCTCTTTCTTTCTTTCATTCTTTTTTTCTTTTTCTTTTGCTGTGTCTTTCTTTCTCCTTTTCTCTCTTTTTCTAAAATCTCTTCCTCTTTCTTTCTCTTTCATTTTCTTCTTTCTTTTGCAGTTTCTTTCTTTCTCCTTTTCTCTTTTTCTAAAATCTCTTCCTCTTTCATTTTTTCTTTCTTTTGCTGTTTCTTTCTCCTTTTCTCTCTTTTTCTAAAATCTCTTCCTCTTCCTTTCTCTCTTTCATTCTTTTTATTCTAAATAAATAAATAAATAAATACCGTTACTATCGGGCCCCAGACACCACTTGGTTAGCCTGCACTTTTGGCCTCACCAATTGCATTTCCACATACCAATTCAATGGCTCGACTCCCATACTCTGCACCCCGGTACACATCCTCCCCAGAGTCGACATCTATGATGGCCAGCAGAAACTTAACCTCCTGGCCCCCTCGGATATTACTGCCCCATGGAAGGGAGTCCCGATCGTCATCCCCCTACTGGTTGGATGAGGCATTGCTGGCTCCACAGCAGTTGGAATATCAGCTCTTATAACAGGGGACCAAAATTTTAAAACTCTCTCTCAGCACATAGATACTAATCTAAGCCACTTAAAAAACTCCATGTCCCAACTCACTAATCAGGGTAAGTCTTTGGCTAAAATAGTCCTCCAAAATAGGCAAGGACTAAATTTGCTATTCTTAAAACAAGGTGAGTTATGTGCCACTCTTAATAAACAATGTTGCTTCTATGCTAATAAGTTTACGATAAGATCTCATCCAAAATACCCTCTCCCTGGTCAAACAAAATCTCAAAACCAGACAACAACTTCAAGAGGCTTCGAAAAGTTAGTATCAAAAAATGTTTTCCTGGTCCCTTTGGCTCACTTTCCTCCTTACGGGCCTGCTGGGACCGCTGGCCCGGCTCCTACTGGGACTCATGTTCAGCCCCTGTCTCCTAAACCAACTGCTCAGATTCATAAAATCTAGGGTAAACTCCATAAAATTAGTAATATTAAAGTCTCAATAGGAGCCCTTAAAACAAATAAACAATACTAACCTGTTAAAGAAATCAATAATTTAATTCCTGTAAATAAAACAAGGGGAGAATGTGACATGGTAATCATCCTATAAACGGCATATCTCAACCATACCTCAGCTTTTCCATTGAAACTGCTCTCTGTAACCCTAATGTGACAGGCAAGCAGTCCAAACCCACGCCATCTTGCCCCTGCAACTTGTAATAAGTAACTAAGTTCTGTAATTTCCACCCTACCCAGACAATGTGTAAACTAACGCTTATCTTAACTTCTGTAAACCACTTAAGTAACAATCGGAATGTCCAAAGTCCCCTGGCCCTCGGAATGTCTGAAGCCCCTCACCTTCATCTCCTCCCAGGAGGTGATTTACGGAATATCCAAAGTCCACTGGCCCTCAGAATATCTGAAGCCCCTCACCCTCACCCCTGAGGTGGTATACAGGCATAAAAGGTCTTAACACCCTCCTTTCGGGGCCATGGGTTAAAGAGACGCGAGTCCTCCATGGCCGCCAGCAATAAAAACCCTGCAATTTAGCATACTTTTGTCTTAGTGTTAACTTTCTATGCTCGCTCCAGTACAACAGTACGATTGTCAGCCCCATTCTTCAGTGAGGAAACTGAGGCTCTGGAAGCTTAAGTTACTCACCAAAATCACACAGGCATGACTCCTAACCAGCTCTTGACTCTCGGCCTTCCCCACTCTCAACTCTTTAAAATCACCCTCTCCAAAATGGAAGCATTCCCCCAATTATCCAAGGCAGAGGTGATGATCAACCTATCTCTGTTCCCAAGATTAAAAGCAATTAGCAAATAAAAACATATTTGTATCTCCTGTGTGTGTCTGAATCAAGTTTTCATTCCATACCAGGGGGAAAGTCTAACTGAGGATTTCCAATACTAATAATAGACTGTAATAAAAGTAAAAGGTTTTTGCTTAACAATTACCTCTTGGAAGAGCTATCTAAACCCTAATGCAATCTGTGAATATTGTGCACTGATTCTCCCTCCTATGTGTTAACTGGTAAATTGATACAACCCAGAAACAGGCTACGTCCAAGTCCTGAAAGACATTCCCTGGCCCCATAGGAAGAAGACAGCTGTTTATGAGCACCCACCATGTGCCAGGCCACCCATTAACATTAGACTTCTCAACAACAAAGTAGGCAAAGTCGCTCCATTTTTCTAAAGGGGATGGGGGGACAGAAGGCCTTCTCTGACAAGTCCAAGGTCACACAGCTAGTAAATGGCAAAGCCAGGAATGCAACCCCAGCCTGTAAAGTTCCAAAACTTTTCCTCCTAAATCAACATGCCTAGAACAGAATGTTCCATCTGCACCTGCAACCTGAAACGCAGACGTATTTAACATCCTCAACCAAAACACCTGTTTTAACTTACCCTAAGCAGAAAACTGATGGTTGATTGTTAACTCTAAAGATAGGAATTAGATGGTCCCAAATAAGAGTTTTAGTGCATTTTCAAATGTGGGAAGGTATTAAACACAATAAATCAATGCACAATAGGACATCACTAGATAGTAATTTGTGTAGCTGAGGCACTGGAATTTTTTCCATCTATCATTCAAACCATTGTTAGACATTTTCTAAAGCCTTCACACGAAGCAACGCTTGGGAGAATCAAGCCTTTAGAAAGAAAGAAATTGATTTTCTTATGAGAAAAAAAAATAATAGTCATGAGAAAGCAACAGTCAAACATGGATGAATGAAGATGAAAAAAAATACTTTTTACAAGTCTAGAAATCCGTCAAGACCCAGACATCTGTCACCTCCTGAACAGATTTTAATTTTAGAGTTTGCTTCCTTTACATTTTTTTCTCTTCTCTTCCTATGGTTAGATGGATGTAACATATGCTTAGGGTTTCACAAATATAGTTTCGGTAGGCGTAATGTCTAAGAATATCTGAAGCTATTTTCAAGACATTTTGTGATAATGCTTGTCTTGTTCTTTGAAATCTAGTCTTTGGATTTCTTCTTACTCCATAGCCGAGACTTCGTGGCTTCTCTTGCGATATCAAAAGATTCTCGAGAGATAAACTGACCCAAGCATGGGCATAATTTCCAACAGCCTTTATCTCTACAGGGAAATCCTCCAGTGCAGCAGAGTATGGTGGCTCATACCGGTAATCTTAGCACTTTGAGAGTCCAAAATGAGGATCACTTGGGCCCATGAGTTCAAGACCAGCCTGAGCTACATAGTGAGATCATGTTTCTACAGAAAAAGAAAATTTAATTAGCTGGGTGTGATGATGCACACCTGTGGTCCCAGCTACTCAGAAGCTGAAGCAGGGGGATCGCCTGAGCCCAGGAGTTCAGGGCTATAGTGAGCTCTGATCACACCGCTGCACTCCAGCCTGGGAGACAGAGCGAGGTCCTGTCTCTAAGAATAAATCAGTAATCCTCCAGTGCAGCTTGTCTCAAACTGCAAATGCACCTGTGAATCCCCTGGAGATCTTGTGGATAAAATGCAGATTCTGATCCAGTGGGGCTTAGGTGGGGCCCGAGACTCTACATTTCCAACAGTTCGAGGCCAGGCTGAGGCTGCTGGTGCACAGGCCACACCTTCAGTGTTACTCTCTGTTTGCCCCCCATCTCCACCCAGATCCATTCTCTGCCCTGCTCTGGGCCAGGGAGGCTAAGCCCTGCAGGCTCCGGCACCTGCACAGCTTGGCCACCTGGCCTGCAGATGGGCTGGGACATGAGAGGCAGCCATGGAGATCAAAGGGAGGCAGGAGGGAGCGGTCAGTGCCTTTGGCCCTCCCTGCTCAGCCCTTCTGGGGCTGCAGCTCTGGAAGGGTAGTCCTTCTCCATGGCTCCAGGTCTTTCCAGATTCTGGAACACTGTTCCTCATCCCTACGACCTTTTTTTTTTTTTTTTTTAGACGTAATCTCTCTATCATCCAGGCTGGAGTACGGTGGTGCAATCTGTGCTCACTGCAACCTCCAACTCCCAGGTTCAAGTGATTCTCTTGCCTCAGCCTCTCAAGTAGCTGGGATTACAGGTGTGTGCCACCACATCCAGCTAATTTCTGTATTTTTAGTAGAGATGGGGTTACACCATGTTGGTCAGGCTGACCTCAAACTTCTAACCTCAGGTGATCCTCCCACCTCGACCTCCCGAAGTACTGGGATTACAGGCATGAGCCACCGCCCCTGGCCTACCATCCATGTATCCTTAATGCCTAAGGGTACTGTGTTAAGCAAAACAATGGGCCCCCAAAGAGGTCCACATCCTCATCCCTGGAACCTGTGAATATGTTACTTTACAAAGGGACTTTGTGGATAGGATTAGGTCAAGGATCTGCAGGAGGGGCGATTATTCTGGATTATCTGCTGGACCTGATACATCAGGGTATTAACAAGTGGGAGAGGAGGCAGGAATGTCCAGAATGAGAAATGCAATGTGAGAAAGGCTCGACTGGGCATCACCAGCTTTGAAGATGGACGAAGGCGTCACAAGCTAAGGAATGTGGGGGGCCTTAAGGAGCTGGAAAAGGCAAGAGAGCAGATTCTCCCCTAGAGCCCCAGAAGGAGAGCACCCAGAAAGCACCCCTGCTAATGCAGGTGCCAATGAGTTTCCTCCCGATGCAGGTCCCTGCTGTTTCACCCTCCCACGCTGCACCTCTGGATCCTGCTTACTTCCACAAACAGTCCCTTTTTTAAATTCTCTTCAGTTCAACCCTTATGAGCGGACTTTCTTTTCTTCCCAGATCCTGGCAGATATATGGCACCTCAGATACAACTTTAAAATGTTCAAGACTGAACCCATCATCTCCTCCCCAAATCCGCTCTTCCTTTTGGCTGTCTAGTCCTCAAACGTGCCCAAGCTGATTCCTGCAGCAGGACATTTGCACATCCTCTTTCCTGAAACGCTCTCCCTCCAAATCCTCACGTGGCTGACTTCTCTAGAATGATGTCATTCACTCATTTGTTCACTCACCCATTCATACCTCCCCTGGGCCAGGCACTGTTCTAGGCACTGGGGATACTGCAATAAACAAGGCCAACTCCCTGTCCTCTTGAAGCTGGCATTCTCATGGAAAAGACAGATAATCCATCAACAAATAAAATGGGCTTCATAGGCCAGGCGAGGTGGGTCATGCCTGTAGTCCAGCACTTTGGGAGGCCGAGGCAGGTGGATCTCTTGAGGTCAGGAATTTGAGACCAGTCCAGCCAACATGGCAAAACCCCATCTCTACTAAAAATACAAAAATTAGCCAGGTGGGGTGGCACATTCCCGTGGACCCAGCCACTTGGGAGGCTGAGGCATGAGAATCACTTGAACCCAGGAGTCGGAGGCTGCAGTGAGCCAAGATCATGCCACTGCACTCCAGCCTGGGCTACAGAGTGAGACTCTGTCTCAAAAGGAAAAGAAAAGAAAAGTGTTTGGCAAATATTGGGTGAACGATGGCACAGTGAGGTAGGAGGCATGAACGAGGCCACAGAATCACGCAATGCTCCTCAATCAGGGGAAACACTAAGGGCCTCCGGGGGAATCTGGCAATGTGTGGGACGTGTGTGGTTGTCACAGTGACTGTGAACACTATTGACATTTACTGGGCGGAGGCCCAGGAAGCAAAAAATCCTAAAATATACCAGAGTCCCATGCATTAAAGTTCTGCCCACTCCAAAAGGCCAGGAGACAATTTGGCTCTTATTCTGAATGTGATGGGAGGCCCCTGGGGAATAGGAGAGCAGCAGCTATCACGTGCATGTTTAACAGATGGCTCTGTGGGAAGAATGGCAGGAGTGGGGTCTGAGTGGAAATAGGGAGGCCGCATAAGATTTTAGAAGATCAGGGCCGGGTATGGTGGCTCACACCTGTAATCCCAGCACTTTGGGAGGCCCAGGCAGGCAGATTACGAGGTCAGGAGATTGAGACCATCCTGGCTAACACGGTGAAACCCTACCACCACTAAAAACACAAAAAATTAGCCAGGCATGATGGCATGTGCCTTCAGGAGGGTGAGACAAGAGAATTGCTTGAACGAGGAGATGGAGGTTGCCGTGAGCCGAGATCATGCCATTGCACTCCAGCGTGGGCGACAGAGTGAGACTCCATCTCAGAGAGAGAGAGAGAGAGAGAGAAAGGAGAAGAGAAAGAGAAGAGGAGAGGAGAGGGGAGGGGAGGGGAGGGGACGGGAGGGGATGAGAGGGGAGGGGAGGGAAAAGAGGAGAGGGAAGAGAGGAGAGAAGAAGAGAAAAGAAAAATAGAGCCAGAGGGGCTGAGAAGTGATAGCTAAAGGGAATGGGGTTTTGTTTGGGGATAACACAAATGTTCTAAGATGGACTGTAGGCCAGGCAAGGTAGCTCATGCCTGTAATCTCAGCACTTTGGGATGCCAAAGTGAGTGGATCACTTGAGGTCAGGAGTTCCAGACCAGCCTGGGCAACATGGTGAAATCCCATCTCTGCCAAAAATACAATACATACATATATTGGCCTGGTGTGGTGACAGGCACCTGTAGTCCCAGCTACTCTGGAGGCTGAGGCAGGAAAATCGCTTGAACCCGGGAGGTAGAGGTTGCAATGAACTGAGATTGTGCCACTGCACTCCAGCCTGGGCAACAGAGGAGACACTGTCTCTAAATAAATAAATAAATGATAAAATGGACTGTGAGCCAGCTAAGGGGGCTCATGCCTGTAATCCCAGCACTTTGGGAAGCAGAGGCAGGAGGATTGCTTCAGGCCAGGAGACCAGCCTGGGCAACATAGTGAGACTCTATCTCTTAAAAAAAATATTTTAATTAGCCAAGCATGATGGCATGTGCCTGTGGAGGCTGAGACAGGAAGATCGCTTGAAAGATCATCTAAAAAAAAAATCCTTGGGAGTCAGTGTGGTGAAAAGGAGAGGGCATGGTATGGACTTTGAGGTCAGACAGATTCACCTGGGCTCAATCCTAGCTTCCTTACCTACTAGGTGAGTAGGAACTTAGACTGTCAATGAATGGTGAATGTCCCTGAATCTCAGTTCACTGATCTATAAAGTGGAGATCAGCCATTCATCCTACAGCTACCAAGCATCTGTGGCCCAGGCCCCATGCTAGGCACTGGGGTACATGGTAGTGAGCAGCACAGACAGCAGAAGGACCTACCTTCTGTATGTATTAGTCCATTTTCACACTGCTATGAAGAACTACCAGAGACTGAATAATTTATAAAGAGGTTTAATCAACTCACAGTGCTGCATAGCTGGGGAGGCCTCAGGAAACCTACAATCATGGCAGAAAGCAAAAGGGAAGCAAGGCACATCTTACATGGTGCCAGGAAAGAGAGAGTGCCAAGGGGAAAGTGCCATACTTTTTTCTGTTTTGAGACAGAGTCTCACTCTGTCGTCCAGGCTAAAGTGCAGTGGCACGATCTTGGCTCACTGCAACCTGTCTCCCGGGTTCAAGCAATCCTCCTGCCTCAGTCTCCCAAGTAGCTGGGATTACAGGTGCTCACCACCATGCTCTGCTAATTTTCATATTTTTAGTAGAGATGGGGTTTCACCATACTGGTCAAGCTGGTCTTGAACTCCTGACCTCAGGTGATCCACCCGCCTCGGCCTCTCAAAGTGCTGGGATTACAGGTGTGAGCCACCGCGCCTGGCCAGTGCCACACTTTTAAATATTCAGATCTCGGGAGAACTCACTTGCTATCATGAGAACAGAATAAAGGAAACCGTCCCCATGATCCAGTCACCTCCCCTCCAGGTCCCTCCCTCAACATGTGAGGATTACAAATCAAGATGAGATCTGGGTGGGGACACAGAGCCAAATCATATCGTTATATAAACCCACTGACAGTGTTTGGCACCTAATTGTCAGTAAATGAAAGGAATTGTCATTTTCTTCAGTCCTTCATCTTAAGGTCTTGATCCAGGCCCCCCCATAGCTGCTTTGTTTTCCATCTTGTATTCAGCCTGTGTGTGTCTCCTGTCCCTAAATAGGACATAAAGTTAGTTCAGACAGGGATTAAGATAAGTATTTATTCTGTATTCCCCAGAGCACCTAGTCCAATGCATGACTCATTGTACTCATTAAAAAGTGTTTGAATGGGTGCATACATGCATACTGTTGGGTAATTTTGAATATGAAAGAAAATCTAAAATAATTATCAACTCACTGACTGAGATAATTAAGATTGGTCTCATATGGTGGCTGGGACAAGGTTTTGGCATCCTGGGAGTGCTGAGAATGCATTTCCCAGGCTGTTGTCCTCATCCCCACTGAGAATTATAATCACAGCAAGGCCAAAATTGCAACTCACGCGCAGGGGTAGCTATCCCACCTGCACCTATAGCAGTGCATTGATTGAAATTGATCCTACTGACTCAGTAAGTCCAGTCATGGCAGTCAGTTGTAAAGAATTAAATATCTTGGCTGGGCACAGTGACTCACACCTGTAATCCCAACACTTTGGCAGGCCAAGACAGGAGGATTGCTTGAGCCCAGCAATTCAAAACCAGCCTGGGGAATATAGTGGGACACCAGCTCCACAAAAAAAATTTAAAAATAGCCAAGTTTGGTGTTGCATGCCTGTAATCCCAGCTACTCGGGAGGCTGAGGCAGGAGAATCACTTGAACCTGGGAAGCAGAGGTTGTAGTGAGCTGAGATCAGGCCACTGCACTCCAGCCTGGGGAACAGAGTGAGACTCTGTCTCAAAAAATAAAGAGAGATAGAGAAATGCAATGTAATTACACTGAACTATCATTTTTCACTAATCAGACTGACAAGGATGTAAAAGTCTGATGACATGCTTAGTTGCCACAGGTGTGAGGAAACAGGCCGCTGGAGATATAACTAGGTTCAGCCTTACTGGGAGACAATTCAGCATTATCTTTCCAGATGACATATGTGAAACCCGTAGAATCAGCACTTTTATAGTGGGACATATGTTCAGAGTTGCTCATGATACTCAGGCATATTGGGAAATCTTGTTAGTGAGAGACACAAGTGGAAGAGAGAGTTTACACTGTAAACTCCGTTGAACTTTTTTAATTTTGTTCTAAGTCAATGTATTCCCTATTCAAAAGTTACACCAAATTTTAAAATTCAGAAGTCCTTTAAGCATAAAGGGGCAGGGAGAAACTTTACAAAGACAGAGGCTGGGCACAGTGGCTCACACCTGTAATCCCAGCACTTTAGGAAGCCAAGGCGGGCAGATCACTTGAGATCAGGAGTCTGAACTCAGCCTGGCCAATATGGCCAAACCTCATCTCTACTAAAAATACAATTAATTCGCTGGGTGTGGTAATGCATGCCTGTAATCCCAGCTACTCGAGAAGCTGAGGTGGGAGAACTGTTTGAGCCCAGGAGTCAGAGGGTGCAGTGAGCTGAGATGATGCCACTGCACTCCAGCCTGGATGACAGTGCAAGACTCTGTTTCAAAAAAAAAAAAAAAAAAAAAAAAAAGAATGCTGTATTTCTTAACAAAGGAAATTTATTAACTGTAAAACAAAATTGCAACTTAACTTTTTGAATTTAAACAAATTGTGAACTTACATAAAAACATTTACAATCCAGAAAAGCAAAATCCCTTTCTGAACCTGATTTTTTCCTCTCAGAAAAAGTGATCTCGGTAATGATTACATTAAGAATGAATCCACTTGGCTGGGCGTGGTGGCTCATGCCTATAATCTCAGCCCTTTGGGAGGCTGAGGCAGGTGGGTCACCTGAGATCAGGAGTTCAGTATCAGCCTGGCCAACATGGCGAAACCCCATCTCTACTAAAAATACAAAAGAATTAGCTGGGTGTGGTGGCAGGCACCTGTAATCTCAGCTACTCAGGAGGCTGAGGCAGGCGAATCGCTTGAACACAAGAGGCAGAGTTTGCAGTGAGCCAAGATCGGGCCTTTTTACTCCAGCCTGGGCAACAAGAGGGAAACTCTGTCTCAAAATAAAAAAAGAATGAAGTGACTCATTCAAAACCATAATGTGTACTCTAAATCCTACTAGGGTAAATCCCAGTGCTTCGAGAGCCTGAGTCAAAATGATCACTTGAGGCTAAGAGTTCCAGACCAGCTTGAGCAACACAGCAAGACCATAGTCTCTACAAAATTTAAAATAATTTTTAAAAATTAATGAAAGAAAAGAACATTCATGAATGGAGAAAATCAACGTGGCATGGATGTTAGTCTCTCCAAAGTCATATATGAATTCAATGCACTTCTAATCAAAATTCCAAAAATATAGTTTTGTGACATTCAAGCAACGTTCTGAAATTTACACGGAAGAGGAAAGAGCCAGTGCCCGCTTTGTCATCTCCCCCTCTCAGTATTCCCACAAACCTACCATTCCCGGGCAACCACTGATCTGTTACGTCACTATATATTTGTTTGCATTTTCTAGAATTTTATATACATTTAATTATAGTATGTCTATAAGTGATGGATCATATTTGGGGGTGGTAAGTATGTTCATTCTTAATTTGGTACGTGGTGATGGTTTTACATATATGTACATATGCCAAAACATATTGTTTTACAATTAAAAAAATAAAAATAAATTCTACAAGGGAAATCTAGCAAAGCTAACCTAGATTATCCAAAATTGTAATTTTATTCAAGAAATTTAACAAGAGCTAAGTGGTTAATGCAGTAGCTAGATGCATCCATCCAGAATGGAAACACTAAAATATGTACATACAGTACTACATCACTGCAAAGTGTTTCCAGAAGAGTGCTAGGAAGGTATTTTTATCTGTCATGAGAGTCTCCTTTATTCAGCAATAAATGAGGAAGTAAGAGTTGAGCAGAGAAAGAACTATTTGCTTGCAAGTTCATTTCTCTCTCTCTTTTTTTTTTTTTTTTTGAATAAAGTCTTGCTCTGTCGCCCAGGCTGGAGTGCAGTGGCACAATCTCAGCTCAGTCCAACCTCTGCTTCCCGGGCTTAAGTGATTCTCGTGCTTCAGCCTCCCAAGCAGCTGGAACTACAGGTGCACACCACCATGCCCAGCTAATTTTTGTATTTTTAGTAGAGACAGGTTTCCACTATGTTGGCCAAGCTGGTCTCGAACTCCTGACCTCGTGATCCACCTGCCTCAGGCTCCCAAAGTGCTGGAATCACAGGTGTGAGCCACCGTACCCGGCCGCAAGTTCATTTCTAGAAAGAGATCCTGAGAAGAAGCTGACCTTCACTTAATCCACAAGAAAACAAGAGATTTTAAGCCCCTCATGCATTAGGTATTTGTCCTAATGCTCTCCCTCCCCTTGATGGGTGCAGCAAACCACCATGTCGCATATATACCTATATAACAAACCTGCATGTTCTGTGCATGTACCCCAGAACTTAAGGTAAAAGAGAGAGAGAGAACAAGAGGAGAGTTACTCCAGCCTAGAATTAATTTCTCTCTTCCAAGACACACATACACAGAGAAGTTCCCCACTGGTCAAGAATAAGCTCAGGTGACCCCTTTTCTGAATTCTAACCTCCCTATAATTCACTCCTCTATGCAACCATCAATTTAAGTTAATAATCTTATTGCTGTCTATTCTAATCAAATGACAAATATTTGAATATACATGTCTCCCTGACTACACTGAGCTCCTCGGACCCATGGACTCTTTTATTCATCTGCTTCCCGGTGCCTAACCCTTACTGGGGATTTAATCTTTGCCAAACGGAAGAAAATGTGGACCCGAAACAAACAATGTTGAGTTCAGTGTAACTGCGGTCTTACCAGGTAGAAATGGCATCATGTCTGCTCATCACATACAATTCCTTTGTCCATAAACCACTCCCAGATCTTGCATACAGTAACGCTTTCTTGTAACCCTTATTTCAGTAGCTATATTTTGTATCATGATGGTATTTGAGGTTTTAAATGGCCTGACTTCCAGTGACACGAATATCATCAGCTCACTGGTAACTGTTACCAATGACAAAATAGCAAATCTCTATTTCTGGCTCATCACATTTGTAAATTCAGTGTTTGGAAACTTAGCTACTTCCCAGGGGAAAAATAACAGCACCTGAAATCAAACCATTCACTTGAGGTCACAGCCCCGTTTTTGCTACTCCCTCATAGAGGTAAAGAGAAAAGAGGGATGAAAGCATACATGTCATGAGCCAACAGTAGACCCTCACACCAAAAGCTTTTTCATTCACAATATGACCACGTTGAATAAACCCTTATCTCTCTGTCCACGTGATTTGTTGCAGGGATTCCAGCTCTGCCTTTAATGTACTCATTTTCTTGGGAACTCTTCTTGTGAGTAGGAACTATACAAACAGAAGGTCCTTTTCATGGCATGCCTAAGGACAAGATATTGTCACTGCCTTCTAACGTGCAACCCAGGACCTCGAGAAGGATTATGTGGAATGAGGCGTCTCCAAGCCAATACCATGTACAGCACCTCTTCTGAAACCCAAGGGTAATCAACAAACAGTACCATGGTTTGAAAACCCAGTCGTAATCCTCCAGTGCAATACATACTCTTAGCCCCTCATCATGGCTCTCATCCTGTTTGGAACTAGTTGTCTCACTTCTGTCTTTCGTCTTGGCTCTGGGCAGCTTCAGGAACTGCCTTCTGACTTGTGCAAGGCCTAGCTCCCTGGTAGACAGGCACCCTATCAGGTTGGTTCAGGCAGCGCTCTTCCCCAGGGCACAGGTGTAGTTCCTGGCATTTTGAAGTTGCTCTGTATTTTTATTTATTTTTGAGACAGAGTCTCGCTCTGCTGCCCAGGCTGGAATGCAGTGGCACAACTTTGGTTCACTGCAACCTCCGTTTCCTGGGCTCAAGCAATTCTCATGTCTCAGCCTCCCGAGTAGCTGGGATTACAGGCGTGTGCCACCATGCCCAACTAATTTTAGCGTCTTCAGTAGAGGTGGGGTTTTGCCATGTTGGCCAGGCTGGTATCAAACTCCTGGCCTCAAGTGATCTGCTGGTCTTGGCTTCCCAAAGTGCTGGGATTACAGGCATAAGCCACTGTGCCTGGACCACACTCTGTATTTCTGAATGGATGGGTGACAGGACTAACAAACTAAACCAGCTAGATCTAATTAGATGCATTAAGCAATTCAGGTGAGACTAAGACGGGGTTCATAGCATTTTACAATGTAAATAAGTAATCCAAATCATTCCTTATATTTATAATAAAGAATAACCACCTGTTTTGCTGTCTATAAAACGGTTTCTTTCTGCCCATTTCAGTGCACATCATTGGTATGGGACCTAAACCTACTCTAAAGGAAGAGCCGATGTCTCATAGCACATAATTTGCTCCTCCAAGGCTCCTTACCATCCCTTTATTTCTTATCCCCACCTAATACCATTTACATTCAGTTCTGTGTGTTTTCTAATAATTTCCTACGTGTGTGTGTGTGTGTGTGTACACATATATATTTTTTTTGGGGGGGGGTGCACTGAGGGTTGGTGAGAAGGGGTCTCACTATGTTACCCAGACTGGTCTCAAACTCCTGGGCTCCTGGGTTCAAGGAATCCTCCCGCCTCAGCCTCCAAGTAGCTGAGATTACAGCGGCAGCCCACCACGCCCAGCATTTCTTCTAGACTTTACACAGACTATACTTTTTACTCTACTTACTCATAAGTTCTCCCAAATAGAAACTCCCTATCTCCTAAAGCTACTCCTACCGGAAATACTCAATGAATTCTTGAGGAATTGATGCCTTTATTCTGTATTCTAAGTCACCTCTAGATAAGAGCTGCTAAATGTCAGTATTTTGCCCATGTGAGAGGTGGAATAACCGATAATTCCATTGTTTTCCTGGACATTTCTAATGAAGCAAACGACAAACACCATCATATAAGAAAATGGTTTTATTCCTAATTTTTAGTCCCCATACAGTTTACAAATACACTTTTACTCTGATAATACAGCTTTGCAACTAGCAAAGCAGTTGCGCTAACACCCATAAATATAGGTGGGGAGACAATTAACATCCACTAATGTTTCTCTACATAAACTATTCTTTTAATGTCATTTTTTAAAAAACAGTTGCAAATAGACTACATAATATACGTGGGCAAAAAGGCAATTAAGTGAAACTCTTAAAACACTAAATGTATAATAAACAGCATATTATCAACATTTACATGATTCACATCAAAATGATGACATCTGAAAACATATTCCTTTTAAAGGATAGATTTATCAATAAAATATTACATATCTTTTAATACTCTGGTACAATACTTCATATACTGCAGAAAAATTAATTGTAGGTCTAGTCATCAGCTTAATCAGGGATCCTTTTCCCATTAGATTGTATTAATAAAAGAATCACAATTCATAAATTCATAAATAAACAGGCAAATTATTAATTACATGATTTGAGGCTTAGGATAAAAACTTGTCAAAATTAGTTTGATATAGAGCAAAGTTATACAACACACTAAAACCAACTGTTTAATAGTTTTTGCCTTGTGTGAACTGCCATAGTGAAAAAGGAACACACTTTTTAGTGATGAAAGGTACAATAAACTATATTTTGGAACTTACTTTTCAAGAGGAAGAAGGAAAAAATATTTCAACAAAATTAAGGGCAATTACAGATCCTAACAAAGGCATCCTGACATCAGGGAGGCCATGTGCTTGCTATATGCAAAACTTGATTCCCCCAACAACATACAGATAACAAAAACTGCACTGGGTTTGTAGTTATGTCTCAGTCTAAGTTTCCCTTACAGATACTAAGCTACAACAAAACACTTCACAATTCAAACCTTTCCACATCCCCCTGAACTAAAAATAACTCAAGATGTTATTAGTTCTTAAAATCCCCAGTAAAATAACCTCTAAAAATAATCTTGACCATTTTCTTGGCTGTTTCCCCGAAGCAACTGGGCCCTTTAAAGAATGCATACACACACCAAGAAAGTCCTACCCATATTTTCTCATCCCATTTAGACACATTTGAAAAGACCTTGATTTCAGTGGAAGAGGTGACCAAAAGTTTCAGAAGGGCCACAACACTAGATATGAAGCGTCTTTAAAAAAAAAAAAAAAAAAAAAAAAGTTATTAAGACTGTGAAATTTGGCTTTGTTTTAATCCAAATATCATGTGCCAGATAATTCTTTTACCCCAAAATATAAAATTCTATATTTATAATTTTAAAATCGTCAGTGAGCTATGGAATACTGTGCATATTTAATACCTACCAACAACCTAGAAGTAGATGGCATCCATGCATCTGTCACACTGACTTTCCAAATAACCTGACTCACCCATTACTGCCTGCTCTGGCCCTGGGCTCTCTGACTTCCTCAGAAACCACCTCTTTGGAACTTTCATTTCCACTACTTTTTTTTAAACCTGCACCTCGAGCTTTCTCCATCATCCCAGCCTCTCTGCCTGATCCCATCCCACGTAAAGTAACCTCATCTGAGAACCTGCAATCACCTTTTGCCAAACACATGACAAGCCTTAGCAACTTAGGGACGATGATAACTCTGGCCTTGTCCTAAGTTTACATAAGAACATGATAGTTTGCTGACCTCATGGAAGGAAATCTAAATGAAATCAGTATCTTGTAACAAACAAAGCTAGCCAAGATCAGATATTTCCATTCTGAGTATAAAAACAACTGATCTTAAGCAACAGGCAGAGATGTTAATGCAGGAGATATATTTGTACAATCTTGTGTGCTGGTGAAAGACTTTACTCTCAAAGTCAAGTCAAGACAAAACCAAAGCAAAATGGAGAATGGGTCAATGTAACAATGCAATTAAAAGAACAGGATTCAAGCTTCTTGCTGCAAATACTGAAGTGGAATCGTTTTCTTTACAATTTTGACAACAAGACAGTAGTCATGACATTTCCCTAACAAGGGAATACCTCGGGCCACACCTATGTTCTGAAGCAATTCAAATTTCAATGAATATTGAGGGGCAGGGGTGAGGGCTAATGTCCATTTTATCTGTGAGAATGGCAGCCAAACTACCTTAGGGTCTCAAGGGACTGAGAGACCTCAGAAGGGAACAACTACCAGGGCTGGATCTAGGCCTTCCTTTCAGGAGCCAAAATCAAAAGAATCCGAGGAGACCATAACTTCACGGCAAAGATGCCATAGCATTTTATTGCCGTTACAAAAGTCAACCAATGATATTTTCATTGAAATATCTCATTGAATGATGAGTCAACATATGAAGCAAAGAGGAATGTCTTTGGAGAAGGCACTTAAGTTAAGGTGGAACATAAGCAAATCTCACCGGATGGCTAAAACAAAAATGAGCTTGTTCAACTGGCTGCTGGACGCCTGTTAGGGCTATTCCTTCTCACTGTGGCCTGACTAAAAAACAGTGGCATTAAGAAAGCATCACATTTCCCAAGTTTGGGGATGCCCAAGTGGGGTGGTGCTGTTCTCAAAAGCCCTGCGTCCCTAAACACAACCATCCTCACAGGATCAGCTTCCCCAAGTGCCGGTTCCAAAAATAAGCTCAGGGCTGGCAGAAATCGTTCAGGAAGCTTCTTGAAGGCCCTCTCTGAGAATTAACTCTCAGTCTGACTTTCAGCTTGTCCCAGCTACTGTAAGCACCTTTGGCTTCCCAAGGTCACTAGCAACTTCTACTTTTGCTAATATCCTTGGTTTTCCATGGCACTGGTTGTGACTGTCTGTTAGACTAGTGGCCCTCCAATTAACTACACCTCCACTTCATACCCTTTTCTTAAATCTGGGCTGGGCTTGTGACTTGTTTAGTAAGTAGAGGGCATACTCCAGCTCTCTTCTGATTAGAAAACAATCATCATCATTATTATCATCATCATTATCATCAATAGAGCGCAGTAGAAGGGACACTGTGACAATTCTGGACTTAAGTCTTCAGAAGGCCTGGCCACTTCTGCTTTCGAGCTCTTGGGAGCTCTGAGCTACATGTGAGGGGTCTAGCTACCCTGCCAGCTAAGCTAGTAAAAGAGACTACAGAGAAAAGAAGAGATCCAAGACTGCAGGAAGAGAGAGAAGCCCAGCCATCCCAGTCTCTCTGCTGACCTGCTGACTGTATGAGTGGCCACCTGGAGGCTGGCAGAAGAACAGCCCAGCTGAGCCCAGCTCAGATTGAAGAACCATTGAGGGTGGGGTTGTTTTAAGCCACTAAAGTTTTGGGGTAAGTTTGTCAGCAACACTTGACAACCAAAAACACTGGTCATTCATAGATGCCTTTTTTCTAAGTACAAGACAATTACTCAAATGCAAAGAAAATATGGCAAATGTTTTCCCACCACAACCTTCGCAGTCAGCAGCTAAAAACTGTAATTGGTCATAGGCTGGAAAAAAAAAAAAGCCACACCTCTTATCTTAATTCATAAATATCCATGATTCTTTTTCTATGATTCTTTAATGCCAATGCAAAGGTAGACAGTCTCAGGCACTGGCTTAATTCTCGTTTAGCCAAAAATAGAAGCCTTCAAAATGAATTATCCACTACTGGATACATAATGGTAAATGAGATCATTCTCACTTTTCTAGGATGTTGTTACTTAATTTTCCCTAATTATTTCTTCTTATCCCCCACAATGAGAAAAAGAAATTAAACTGGTTAAGGTTATAAAAAGAAAAAAAAAGCCTATAACTAGAATTTGAATCCCCACAATCTGCAAAATATAGCACACAATTTAACTGCTTCCTCAATTTAAAACAAAATTCTATAAAATATAATGTTGTCTACATTGTAGAGATGATTTCTTCTTATCTGAGGAAATGAGCAATAAGGAAGCAGGTATTGTTGAGTTAAAATACAGTGGTCTTTAATGTTTTCAAATTTTGCTTATCAAGAGTAGTCAACCACAATACAAGCCTTTCAAATTCAAATACTGTCTTCACATCAACTTTCTTGCATTTGTTCTTGATCTTTTTAGGGAGAGGGTGAAGTCCACATCTGGGGAAGAAATAAGTTAGAATTTTTAAGGAGCATGTATCTAAAAGCTTAACAAAGCATTAGGTGATTTTAAGGTAGACTTAAAGCTTTTAACTACACTACCCATTGAAGTGGAAATTTTGACATGAAATACTGACACTATGAGTTTCTTTCTTTCTTTTCTTTTTTTTTTTTTGATACAAAGTTTTGCTCTTATAGCCCAGGTTGGAGTTCAATGGCACGAGCTCGGCTTACTGCAACCTCCACTTCTCCTGCCTCAGCCTCCTGAGTAGTTGGGATCACAGGCTTACAGGTATGCGCCACCATGCCAGCTAACTTTGTACTTTTAGTAGAGATGGGCTGGTCTCTACTATTTTAGTTGGGCAGGCTGGTCTCACCTGACCTCAGGTGATCCATCCACCTCAGCCTTCCAAAGTGCTGGGATAACAGGTGTGAGCCACCACACTCAGATAAGTTTCTAATTTATCATTAAAACATCACACATTTGCATCACACTTAGAAAAGGTAACTGACATGGAGGTGACATGAGAGAGATAAATTTCCAGTAGCAGAGCTGGAAAGGATGTGCAGGTGACCCAGTCAGAGGCCACGTGGTCTAGCAGCCATGCCACACAGCCAGTCAGAGGCTGACTGAAATGAGAACTCAGCTTCCTGACTCCCAGCCATCCAGTGCTGAGTCCCAATGCTTCCTGATCCCTACACATCATCCCCCAGCACAGCCTGGGTTAACCAACTCTAATAAAAATTGCAGGAACAGTGATACCTACACTCCATCACTAGTATCAGCCATTTCTCTGGAATAAGTGCTAGCTTTGCCTCATGCAAAATTAATTATGTATTTGATTTGAATGTTTAATAAACTCTAAACTAAAACCATCTTGGAAAAAGAAGTACAGGGAGAGGAAAAAGGAGTCTGGTTTGTAAAACTCAATTATGATATACTTTGCTGAAACACTCCCAAGTTGCCTGCCTGCTTAAAACTACTGCCAATTATATAAACAATTAACCAATAGAGCGCTTGCATTTAAATACCTACTTCTGTGCTGAAGTTTTGGAAGGTTTGCTCATCTGAAACTTTTCTGCTGTTGCATCAGGCCCACATTTTCATAGACTCTAGCATTGTCTTCTCTCATTCTGGAGAGAAAAGAAAAAGAGACATTTACAAAAATGTAGACTATGCTGTTTAAGCTTACATGATATTTATAAAACACATACTACATTCTTTGGACACCAGATATGGTACAGACACAGTTGCTGTGCCTAGGATCTGACATCCCCAGGGATAGAAGACATAGCCATACAGCAATATAATTACAGAGGTAGAAGTGAAATAAGGCCGGGCACGGTTCACGCCTGTAATCTCAGCTCTTTGGGAAGCCGAGGTGGGTAGATCACGAGGTCAAGAGTTTGAGACTAGCCTGGCCAATATGGTGAAACCCCATCTCTACTAAAAATACAAAAATTAGCCAGGCACGCGCCTATAGTCCCAGCTGCTTGAGAGGCTGAGGTAGAAGAATCACTTGAACCTGGGAGGCGGAGGTTGCAGTGAGCCAAGATTATGCCACTGCACTCCAGCCTGTGTGACAGAGTGAGACTCTGTCTCCAAAAAAAAAAAGAAGAAGAAGAAGTGAAATAAAAGCCTCAAGTCCTGGTGCTCCCTGGGGTTTGGCAGAAAGCAGGTTGCTTTAAGGAGTCCTGTAGGATAAGGCATTTGGATCATGCTGTGGAGAAAGGCTGAAAATGCACACATAGAAAGAAACCCTATTAATTTCCAGTAGAGAGATCTGAACAGGCAAAAGCTCCAAAAAGGAGAAATACAGGAGCAGGCAGGCAGTGATGAGAGATCTATTCAGCCCCAGCTCAGGTTATGTGAAGGGCAATGGGTGGTTTTGGGCCTAGGATGGAGGGTCAAAGTATCAAAATCCCACACTCCTTTAGGCTGAGCAGAGAGGGGACATGGGAGCAGTCCAGGAGAGTGAGAAAACCAGCAGCTGTGGGTGCCAGCCTGCAAGAGGCTCCAGGGCCAGGATATCCCAGATCTGAACCCTACAAGGGGGATGATGAGAATGAAAGGCAGACAGGTTGTCTGTCACAGGCATGTCACTGGTACTGCGGGAATCAAGACAGCTGACTCGGTCATGCCAACACGAGGAAAAGCTTTCTGGCAAGGATTCTGAACCCAGGTGTTTCAGTTCCAGTGCAAGTTATTGCAGAGAGCAATTTAAAATTACAAGTTTCCCAGGCAGTCCACTGGGAAAGAAAAGAAAAAAGTAGGCAGAAAAGAACTGGCAACTTGGAGGAGAAAATACCTCTGCTGTATAATTTCATTTCAACGTTAAATAGAAAGCAAATGGTAATACAACCCTCATGTATGCCACCTAAAACATTTATACAGAATATTAAAGTCTTCAGGGGTTTAAAAATCCACATCAGAAGCAAATAGAGAGAAGATTCTTAGGGGAAAATAAAAGGTAAATGTTATATTAGCAAGTGACTTTCAAATATATAGAAAAATAATAACTTACAATTGCTATTCATATAATCAATTTAACAAATGTTTTCCTATTGTGTTTTAAACAAGGAGTCAGGAAGGTCTTTCTGGGAAGGACCTGGGAGTCAGTATTTTAGGCTCTATGTGCCATACATGGGCTCTGTCATTTATTATTCTTCGGGGTTTTGTTATTGGGTCTTTGTTTTGTGTTGTTTTGTTTTGCAACCCTTTAAAACCATTCATGGGCTATACAGGAACAGGCCACGGCCCAGATCTGGCCTTGCGAGCTGTAGTTTGCTGACTCCTGGTTTAAACATCCAAAGCAGATTTCTGTTGACTGGTGGCAAATTACTAGATCTTGGCTGGGCTGACACATTAGTGGTCAATTTATTTACTTTTATTTTGCAAAGAGCCTTAACATATCATTAAGACATATGACCTTCTTTTGTAACAATCCCCAGCCCATCAAAAGAAAAATTAGATTCTTCTTGGAGAACCACCACTTGATATACTTATAATCCTATATAATCCTAGCTAGCATAGCAATCAGCCTTCAGTTTAGAATTTTTTTTTTTTTTTAGACAGAGTCTCACTCTATTGCCCAGGCTGGAGTGCAGTGATGCAACCCCTGCTCACTCCAACATCTGTTTCCTGGGTTCAAGCGATCCTCTTGCCGTAGCCTCTCAAGTAGCTGGGATTACAGGAGTGCACCACCACGCCCGACTAATTTTTATATTTTTAGTAGAGATCGGGTTTCACCATGTTGGCAAGGCTGGTCTCAAACTCCTGACCTCAGGTGATTCACCCGCCTTGGCCTCCCAAAGCACTGGGATTACAGGCATGAGACAACGTGCCTGGCCAGTTTAGGAAAATTAAAATGTGGTTGAGATAGCATTAACACAATCCACAGATATCACCAGTCACAGATACACCAGTAGTGGGGCCATAGGAACGTGCACCAGTGAAAGGCACGTGCTACAGACTTGTGAGTTTTTTTTGTTGTTTTTTGTTTTCTAAGCCTTTTTAAACCACCATGACCAGGTAAAAACAATTTGCTTCGGCACTACTTACTCTGCACAGGGTGGCGTTGGAGTACAAGGCGGGAGCGGGCTCTGATCTCCACTCGTCTGGTCCGCTAGAGAATACTTAATATTTGTATATTCATGCCCTTTCCTCTTGCTTTTCTGAAAATTGAAAGAGCACACATGTGAGGGACAATGACTATTTTAAGGGGATAAAAAAGCAAAAAGGTATTTTGCCCAAAAAAAGAAAAAAGAGAAAGAAAGAAAAATGGACAGATGGGTTGAGAATGCTGATACATTGACTAAATTGTTACGGAATTCACCTTCTCAAGGTAAATACACAGTAGGCGTGAAAAGTACTTTTGAACCACAGAATTCAAAAGCACAGAGGCACACATTAACAACTTACTGTACTGAACCAAATGTCCCTGTTTCTGAGCTAAGAAAGAATTCACACTTTCTTTGCCACATTAGCATCTAATCATTTCATAGTTCACGTACAACACATTTCACGAGTTTTCAGGTAAACAGCTGGGAAAGGAACTCTGAAAATAAATTCACCCCAACTAGAAATGGCACACAAGAATGAAACATGGTTCAGCGGGTGCAGTGGCTCATGCCTGTAACCCCAGCACTTTGGGAGGCTGAGGTGGGTGGATCACGAGGTCAAGAGATCGAGACCATCCTGGCCAACATAGTGAAACCCTGTCTCTACTAAAAATACGAAAATTAGCTGGGCGTGGTGGCACACACCTATAGTCCCAGCTACTCAGGAGCAGAGGTTGCAGTGAGCCGAGATTGTGCCACTGCACTCCAGCCTGGGCGACAGACTGAGACTCTGTCTCAAAAATAAAAATAAATAAAAAGAAAGATGGTGGCACTCTTTTCAGAAATAATAACACACTTCATTGTATCTCCCCTCACCCCTGGAAAAGACCCTGGCACTGTTTTTATTTTTTGGAGACATAGTCTTGCTCTGTTTTCCAGGCTAGTGTGCAGTGGAATGATCTTGGCTCACCGCAACCTCTGCCTCCCGGGTTCAAGCAATTCTCATGCCTCAATCTCCCAAGTAGCTGGGATTACAGGTGCCCACCACCACGTCCAGCTAACTTTTCATATTTTAGTAGGGATGGGGTTTCACCATGTTAGCCAAGCTGGTCTCAAAAGCCTGAGCTCAGATGATCCACCTGCCTCAGCCTCACAAAGTGCTAGAATTACAGGCTTGAGCCACCACACCCAACCCACCTTTAAAATTTTATCTTGGAGAGAGATCCAAGATGGCCGATTAGCAACAGCCCAGGAATGTAGCTCCCAGTGAAAGCGCAGAGAACGAGTGAACGCCGCACGTTCCGACGAATTTTTGTTGCCCACAGACCGGGAGATTCCCGGCAGAGGAGCCACACGGGTCGCCAGTGCGACTCGTTTGGCCGGCGCGGCTGTTTTGCCGGCGCTCCAGCGCGGCGCTTCCCGGTGCGGAGTGTACGGGACGGAC